>APFE030864047.1:54935-107402 GCA_000404065.3 Pinus taeda | reverse complement strand
GACACCACAACAATTGGAAGAAAGAGAAAAAGAGCAAAATGGCTTTGTTACAGTTTTGCTGTGATTAGCAATTACACTAAAGGTCATAAGTTGCTGAGAAGAAATTATTCTACATAGACTGTGAGAGGAAGAGAAAAGGAGCAAGAAAGGTCAAAAGAAGAGGATATACTCCAGGAACAAAGCCTAGATAAAGAAAAAATGAATCCGACCATATCTTGTAATGCATTGGCTGGAATTACCACTCCTCAAACCACCAAGATAGAAGGACAATCAAGAAGAAAAAGGTAATAGTGTTGATTGATTCAGGAAGTACCCACAATTTTATTCATTGTAAGGTAGCAAAAGAATTGAATTGCTTCCTATATCCAGCACCAGAGTGTCAAGTTATGATTGCAAATGGAGGAACAATAAATTGCTCTGGAAAGTGCCATAATATCAAGCTATCCATGGGAGAATATGTATTGACTAGCCCAATGCTTTCCATTCCAATGGGAGGTGCTGATGTTGTACTAGGAGTCAAATGGCTATAATCCTTGGGTACAATAGATTTTAATTTTCAAGAACTTTTCATGAATTTTTTTGCGGAAGGAAAGGAAGTTGAATTAGGGGTATTGTGGGGAAACCAGGAAAGGTAATTAGCTCTAACGGTATGACAAAGCTTCTAAAAAAGGAACGAAGAGGTGTAATTGCACAATTATATTCACTAGATGTTTCCACATCGAAATCATCTATTTCCATATCTCCAAAAGTATTGGACAATAATTCCAAGGTATTTGAGACTCCCAAAGGTCTCCCACCTATGCATGATCATGATCATGCTATTCATCTGATTCCAAGAAGTGTTCCTCCAAACATCAGGCCGTACAAATATCCCTATCCCCAAAAGAGTGAAATTGAACGTATGGTTGCAGAAATGCTAGAGGCTGGTATAATTCAACCGAGTCAAAGTTCTTTCTCTACTCCAGTAGTATTGTGCACAAGAAGGATGGATCATGGCACATGTGTCTGGATTATAGGGAGCTCAACAAGCTCACTATTAAAAATAAGTTTCCAATTATTGTCATTGATGAATTACTGGAACAATTGGATCAATTTACTTCACCAAGTTGGATCTTCATTCAGGATATCATCAAATCAGAATGAAGACTGAAGACATTCCAAAAACAGCATTTAGAACTCATGAGGGTCATTATGAATTTTTGGTCATGCCTTTTGGCCTTACCAATGCACCTTCAACATTTCAAGGTTTGATGAATTCAATTTTCAAACCATTCCTTAGAAAATTTGTGTTAGTATTTTTTGATGATATACTAATCTACAGCAAGTCTTGGAAGGATCATGTTGAACATGTTGACAGGGTGCTACAACTATTGGAGGAGAAACAATTATATGCAAAAAGATCCAAATGTTTCTTTGGAGTCCAAGAGGTGGAATATCTGGGTCATATTGTATCTCATGAAGGAGTTAAGGTAGACCCTAGCAAAATTAAAGCCATTAAGGAATGGAGAATCCCCACATCCATAAAGCATCTGCGAGGATTCTCAGGTTGACCGGGTATTATCGCAAGTGTGTTAAGAATTATGGGAGAATAGCAGCACCTCTAACAACACTATTGAAGAAAGATGCATTTTCATGGACTCCAGAAGCAACAAAGGCCTTCGAACATCTTAAGAGGCAATGTGCCAAGCACCAGTCTTAGCTACACCAGACTTCACAAAAACCTTTATTGTGGAATGTGATGCTTCAGGAAATGGAATTGGTGTTGTTTTAAGGCAAGATGAAAGACCCATTGCTTTTGAGAGTCGTCCAATCAAGGGAAAGTTTTTACACAAAGCTATTTATGAGAAGGAAATGTTGGCAATACTACATGCACTTAAGAAATGGCGACCCTACCAAATGGGAAGGCACTTCAAGGTAAAAACGGATCATGATAATACTTTTTAGAACAAAGATTATCCTTTGAAGAGCAAAAGGAGTGGGTCACAAAGATGTTGGGTTATGACTATGAAATCATCTACCAAAAAGGGAAGCAAAATGTGGTGGAAGATGCACTCTCAAGAAAGGATGAGGATATGGAAGCATTGTTGTGCACCATTTCTATTATCCAACCAGATTTGATAAACGAAGCAAGGGAGGAATAGAAGAATGTTGAAAAACTGTGGGCACTTATTCAAAAGTTACAACAAGATTCCAGTACATTTGATACATTTAGCTAGCAAAATGATTTGTTATGCTACAAAGATCACTTATACCTCTGTAAGAATTCCCAACTCAAACAAAATATTCTTATGGAATTGCACACTTCTCCCTAAGGAGGGCACTCAGGATTTTTAAAAAATTACCACAGGGTTAAGAAAGAATTTTTTTTGGGATGGCCTTAAATCGGATATTCAAAATTTTGTGGTGGAATGTTTGGTTTTCCAACAAAATAAAGTTGAAACAATTAAGACCCCAGGTCTATTACAACCTTCATCCATTTCAAGCCAATGTTGGGAGGAGGTTTCAATTGGTTTTATCACAGGTTTACCCAAGTCTGAAGGAAATAGTGTCGTTATGGTGGTAGTTGACAGACCTACCAAGTATGCACACTTTTGTGCATTATCACATCCATTTAAAGCCAGTACAATTTCCACGGCATTTATGGAAGCAATTCAAAAGCTACATGGAAATCCAAAGATTATTGTAAGTGACAGAGATCCCATTTTCACTGGAAATTTTTTGGACAAAATTATTTTCTTGTCTTGGTACTCAGTTAGCTCATAGCTCATCTTATCATCCTCAATCTGATGGGCAAACTGAGATAGTAAACAAATGTTTGGAAGGATATCTTCGTTGCTTTGTATCTGATAAACAGACACAATGGGTCAAATGGTTGCCTCTGGCTGAATGGTGGTATAACACTTCCTTCCATAAAACAACAAAAATGACCCCATTTATGGCACTTTATGGGTATCAACCACCATCCATCACATCATATTTAAGAGAAAATTCTAAGGTTCAAGCAGTGGACATCACATCGAACATCAACAACAAGTCCTCCAACTCTTAAAGGATAACCTCGTGTTGGCACAGAATAAAATGAAACAAAAAGCAGATTCAACATCGCAGCGAAAGAAGTTTTGATGTAGGTGATTGGGTATTCCTACGGCTACAAACATATAAACAAATGTCCCTCAAGCAAGTTAAGAAGGACAATAAATTATCACCAAAGTATTATGGTCTGTACAAGGTGTTGCAAAAGATTGGTACTATGGCATACAAATTGGAGCTTCCTGCAACTTCTCGAGTGCACCCAGTTTTCCATGTTTCATGTTTAAAGAAGGTTATAGGTGACAAGCTCCAGTTCAAACAATATTGCCAGAACTTGACGAGGAAGGAAAAATTATATTGGAACTGGAAGTAGTCACAGAAATAAGAACTTGACAGCTACGAAATCGATCAATTTCAGAGTATCTCATCAAGTGGAAGAACTTATCTGCTAAAGGTTCCACATGGGAGGATGAGAATTTTATACAGAAGCATCCAGAAGTACTCAAGCATTGACGACAACACTTTTTTGAAGGAGAGAGGCATGTTAGGTCCCTATAATACTAGTGATTACCCCATTACCATTGTAGTTGTATCCCTTATTAATATTTTTGTGCCCCTATTATCCCCATATTGTTATTACTGTGCCCCATAGAATCCCTCTATTGTTATTTGTGTGCCTTTATATTATTATTGTTAGGTCGGCTGGGTTATATTGTGACTCCTTAGACTCCTATATATAGAAAGTAGGTTTTCTAATTTGAATCATCAAAGAATCATTCATTTGTGTAATGTAAAGGAGGTTGCCCCCTCGAAGAAGCTGAATTATAAGGCATTGATCTATCTTTTCTATATTTTTGTGAGTTGGTTTCATAACACATGTTTTTGTGAGCAAAAGTACATTTTTTTACACAGTACACATTTTAAAATGCATTCATTGATCTATATAATTGGAATAGTTCACCCTGGGAAAGTGAACTATCCAGAATGGTCACGGAAGATAAAACACGGTCTCATTTTCAATGAGCTGTGGAAAGGAGTTTGTGTAGGATAAGGAGATAATGAACTTGCAAAGCCTACCTTAGACAAGGAATTCTCTATTTGGGAAAACAAGAATAGAAAGGTTTATGCATTGATTTCAGCATATGTAAATGAAGAGGCGAGTCACCATATTTCAACATTTTCAAATGCTTTTGAAGCCTTACAGAGGTTGAAGGAACTCTATGACTCAAACTCTCAACTTGAAGTTGTCTAATTGATGATTAAATTGTTGAGTCTTGAATTAAAAAATGATGATTCTCTTGCTTTGGCATCGGAAGTAAAATCCATTATGCACGATATCAAAGTCACTAATGTTGAATTAGACATTCCTTTTATAGCTTTTGTCATGGCACTTTATGCCACTTATTCAAATTATCTTGAGTCATTGCAAGAAAATGCAAACCTCAAAGAGATTACCTTTGACTCCCTTGTGAAAAAATTTGCTGAGAGAGAAGGCTTTCGGGAAAAAGATAGCTCCTTATTCTTCTGAAGAACTTGTGTTTCTTGCACATAGAGAGAAGGATCATGCCCAAGATTATTCTATAAGAATAGGTGGTTGAAGAGGAAGAGGAAATTTCAAAGGTGGGGGGCTAGACACTCTCAAGGAGAAAAGTCCAATCTTCATTGCATACATTGCAATAAAGATGGATCACATGATGCATCCACATGCAAGTTTCCTCCGGACAAAATTGAGGACAAAATAAATCAAGCCAAATGTAAAAACAATGACAAAGAGAAAGGTAAAGAACCTTAATCAACTCACTATGTTGTGGCACATTGTAATATTGGATTAAATGAAGACTTGTTTAATGCTTCACTTGCTTCAGGAGAAACTTTCCACATGAATTTTAGAAGAGATTATTTTGAAGAGTTTACTGATAATGTTGATGGAGTAGCATACTTTACAGACAAATCAAAACTAAAGAAATCAGGGTTTGGCACAATTAGGCTCAAATTGCTTGGTCTTCCAGTCTTTCTTCTACATGATGTTTTATATCTCCAACAAGTGAGGAGAAACTTATTGTCCTTGGTCCACATCCGCTAGCAAGGACACTCCATTCATATTTTGATGGCAAGGTTGAGGTTAGAGAAGCATTAGATAACTCACTGGTCATGATGGGGATAGAAGAAGAAAGACTTTTGAAGTTGCAAGGTACCTCTGCTCATGCACAAAATTTCTCATACAACTCTCATTATGATGAAGGTACATTTCCATTAAGTATTTTATGGCATGCTAGATTTGGACACTTGAACTATGCCAACCTTCTCTTGCTAAAGAAATAAAGTGATACTAGTTTGCCTACAATTCGTAGGAAACTTAAGCAATGTGATGCTTGTGTTCTAGGAAAGCATAGCAAACAATATTTTCATGATTCACATTCAAGAGCACATAGAAAACTTGAACTCATTCATTCAAAATTATGTGGTCTAATGTTTGTTCCTTCTTCAAATGAAAATAGATGTATGATGACATTTATTGATGAATACACCAGAATGTGTTGGATTTATTTATTGAATAACAAATCTGATGCTTTTAAAAAAATCAATAATTTTCATACATGGATTGAAAATTATGCACAATACCATGTTGGATCTATTCGCACTAATAATTTAAAAGAATAGACTTCAAATGAATTTGAAAATTATCTTCACCAGCATGGGATCAAACATCAAACAATTGTGCCTTATAATCCCCAACATAACAGAGTAGTTGAAACAATGAATAGGACAATCTTAAATATGGTACATTCCATGATGTTTTTCAAGAATGTAAATTTTATGTTTTGGGCTAATGCAGTTCTATGTGTTGTATATGTAAAGAATACATGTCCATATAATGCTATTAGAAACAAAACTCCTTATGAAATGTGGTATGGCCACATTCCTTCGCTAAAGCATCTTAGGGTATTTGGTTCCACTTGTTATGCTTTGATACCAAAGGGACAAAAAAACAAACTTGGTGCAAGGAATCATAAGTCTATCTTCCTGGGGTATTCAAATACCTCAAAAGCATATCGTCTCTATGATGAAGTTAATAAGAAGTTTGTTGTATTAGTGATGTAATATTTCTTGAATCTTCCACAGCTAACAGTGTTGTTGAGCGGCAACTTGATTGCTTGGATAGATTTGGATGTGAAAAATAGTTCCAAGAATTTAATAATCAAATTTCACATCTTGAAGGCAAGATTCCTATACTGGATCAATCTGTTGAATCTTCTTCTGAATCACTCTCTCCCCCACATGAAGTTCCAACCACTGATGATACTTTGATTGATGTGATTGATAGAATTGGGAGACTCAATCTTGATTGAGTCCTAACTCAGTCAACTGAGCAGCCTGGGCCATCTCAGAAAGGTCCTCCAAAATGGCAAACAAAGACACTTGAAAGTGTTCATCCTAATGAGGTTGGAAATATAGGAACAAGAAATTCAACCAAACAAAATGGAGGTGATGTAGATGATTCTAATCCACCTTTTGATATGGATGTTTCTTATGATTGTGAACTAAATATGTCTATAGATTTTGAACCAACTTCCTTTAAAGAAGTCACTTCTCATGATGAATGGAAATAATCAATGCAAAAGGAGTATGATACCTTGATAAAGAATGGCGCTTGGAAGTTGGTTGAACCTCCATTGGGAACCAAACTAATTGCTTGCAAGTGGGTCTACATGAATAAGTATAAAGTTCATGGCTCACTTGACAAGCATAAAGCCAGGCTTGTCGAAAAATGTATTGCAAAGAAGGAAGGGGTCAATTATGAGAGACTTTTGGCCCCACAGCAAAATGGGCTACCATGTGGACAATCTTTCCCTTGGCATCTCTTAACGGTTGGAGAGTCCATCAAATGGATGTAAAAACTACTTTCTTGAATGGAGATATGAAAGAAAATGTTTTTATGTACCAGCCAGAAGGATTTGTTGTGAAGGGACATGAACATAAAGTATGCAAACTTGTGAAATCCTTGTATGGCATCAAGAAAGAACCATGAGCCTGGTATGAAAAGTTAACTTGGAATCTTTTGAAACTCAACTTCAAACATTATGATATTGATGATGAAACTTTGTTTGTCAAGAAAGTTGGAAAAATAGTTGTATATCTTGTGGTATATGTAGATGGTCTTTTATGACAAGGAACAATGAGAGCTACATTGCATCCATAAAGAAGGAATTGAGGAAAGGTTTTGAAATGACTGACTTGGGATATGTTCACTACTATCTTGGTATTGAAGTAACTCAACATAACTTAAAGCTCACATAACTAAAACCTCACATCCATTGAAGGAAATGAATTTGAGGATGAAACAAGACAGCTTGTAGGAAGTCTCAACTACTTGACTACTACGAGACCGGATATTTCATTTGTTGTTGGAATCCTCTCTAGGTTTATGCAAAATCCTTCTGAGGGACATTGGTCTTCTACAAAAAGAGTTCTAAAGTAGTTGAAGGGAACCCAAGAATTTGGACTCAAGTATACACAGGTGGACAACTTCAGCTTGATTAGATACTTTGATTCAAACTTCAATGGAGACAAGGAAACTAGGGTATCTACTTCGATTTATTCTACGAGTCTTGGATTAGGAGCTATCTCGTGGAGATTATACAAAAAAAAAAAATTCTATCAGATTCCACAACAGAGGTAGAATATGTCCCAATAGCTGAGGCAACAAAAGAAATTGTGTGGCTCAGGAAAATTCTGGAAGATTTGTAGGTAAAACAAGTACATTCAACTCCACTCATGATTGACAACACCTCTGAAATAAAGTTGGACAAGAACCGAAAGTTCCATGATCGAATGAAGCACATCAATATAAAATACCATCTAATTCAACATCATGTTGAGGCTAGGACAATCCATCTATGCCATTGTTCCACTAATGAGAATATTGCAGGCATCTTCACCATAGCATTTGGAAGAGAAAAGTTTGAAATATTCAGAACAATGCCTGGACTCACCAACATCGCTTCAGATTAAGGGGGGGAATGTTGATGCCTAATCATTGGGATTGGGTGAACATTTGTAAATAATGGAAAATGAAGAGACATTAGGAGGTGAAGCCCAAGAGTCTCTCACTCCTGTATATAACCTTGAGTAATCTTAATGAATAAACACAATTTACATTGAAGAGTTACCTCCTGATGTGACAACACTAACCTCTGATCATAAGGCCAAAATTCCAAAGGACTGTTATAGAGGAATGATAACCTCGGGAAGTGGACAAAGCAACATTGACAAGCCAACATGTTCATGTCAGCTACAAAAGGGTAAAATCCCCAATGTAAGCTCAAAATCAATGCTAGAAGAAAATAATCATATAATATATATATATATATATATAGACCTAAACATGTTTCAATTCACCAAAAGGATACCTCAATCTACCAGAATAGAAAAAAGAAATCCTTGAGGTTCATTGTAGTAGGCCAATGTATCTCATTTATTGTCAGCCTAAATATGATTGTAGGTGGTCAAAAATCCTTAGGGTCTATTGTAGGTAACTAAAGAACCTCAAACGAAAATACCAAGGAGATTAGAAGGTTAGTCAAACAATGGTTTAGTCAATGTTAAAGGTAGAAAAAATAAGATTCTCTTATTCCATATCCATGTGTTGTTCTTCTATTCTAAGATAGCATAGTTGAAGAAAATGAATTATACATCTTTGTATCATACCATGTTGAAACCATTGTGCCATTTGTTGAAGGAGATGATACTTGAAACAGCTGAAGTTGAGTCTCTTGTTCTCTTGAGAATTTAAGCCAATGTAACCTTGGAAAAGGAAGCTAAAAGGAAGCCTTGAAATATCTCTATACTAGAAAAAGGTTTATCTTACATTAGGCTATGTTTCATGGATCTCATATCTTGTTCCTATTGAATATATGAAGTAATATTGATGAGGAAAATGAGTTGAAGACTTGTCTAGCCATCGATAAAGAATTTGTTTCTATTCAAGCACATAACATAAATGAAGTGACCAACAAAGCTACAAGTATGCAAAATACAAGGCATGTGTTGTCACTAAATTTGGTAAAAATGATTTTTCCTTTGGAAACATTCTTGAAGACGATGCCTTTCAATAAGGACCATGTATAAGACTAGTTAAAAGTATATAGTAAGACGAGTGGAATTTTCTCCTTTGAACTATTGATTTCCAATTCAATTAGTAAGGGAATATAAAATATCTCTAAGGATATTTATGAATACTAAAGGATCCTTTCACCCTACACACTCATTAATATTCTTCGATCGTGTACAAATAAATAGTTCTAACTTGTGACATGAAATATATCTTATGGGGAAAGAAGAAATTCTAACAATACTCATGGATTGTGTCTCAAAGCATTTCATAGCCACATATAGAAAAATATGTGATATTTAGTCATTGAAGTGTGGTAGATCGAACATATACCCTTCTTTGGAAATATTACATTGTATCTCAAAATTATGGCCATAAGAAAGGTAGGTCACGATCCCTACATTGCATATCATTGTTGATAGTTAATATCCATTATGGATGCTCAATCTTGAAATATTTTTTTTATACTATGGAAAGAAGGGAAAAAGGGATCATTGTCACTAGCATTCCCTTGAATTAATCATATATTGATAAATAAAATGCGCTTACAGTGGAAAAGAGGCCTAGTCTCTCTTCAAGCTTAGGATCAAAATCTCTATTGATAAGTTTAAGACCTTTGTAAAACTAATACTGCCTTGTCACTACTATAGTAGGACACATATATAAATAACTGAATACATGTTAAACTATTTTCTTGAATGGATATGTGTCTAGAGTGTTGATGTCATGTACACTCCTATGGGAAATCTTGAATACTGAGATCAAATGATTAGTCCAAAATGATGAAGTTCTTTCTTTGCATATTCTAAGAAAATAGAGTTATATGGTTTGAGGAGATCAAGGATGATAATTAAACAAGAAATCCTTGATTTATTGATGATAATGGTGGATTTCATGTCATATGTAAGAGCATATCAATTCTAGGGTTTTGGACATTTGGATATCGAGGGTTTGAAAACCCTAGTAAGAAAAAAGGGCCTAGATAAGAAAAAATTAGGGTTTATGAGAAAACCCCTAGAATTGGACCTAGAACAATGTTTTCGCTAAAAGAAGGAACCTTAGATCATGAAAGGAAGGAATGGAATCATACTAATGATAAGAACACAGTTATAAAGTTGAAATATGGATGCGAGAAGGTTAATATTAAGAGGGAGCTAGCATTTCCCTATAACCTAAAAAAGATAAGTATTTTATATCTCTCTTATTTGTTTATTACTACCATTTTGTTAGCTATTCTCTTGTCTTCATATCCTTTTCTTTGTTGTAATTTTTCTTCCATGGCTTCATAGTCAGGATTATAGGTATATAGTGAAGGTTGCCAAGGCTTTGGCAACATAGGGACGGAATGAAGGAATGAAGCAAAGCATGTGATAAGAGTACTTTCCCTGAATCATGAGTTGAGTTGAGTGATATATACTAGATGAAATCTGAGCTTAGAGAGAGCTAGTAAATCAACAAGTTTGAAATATGATTGCAACAGATGACACTATATATTAGTACAAAGGGAGAGTTGAATAAAAGGTTCTCCAGTAAAGAGGGAGAGGATTTTGACAAGAAACTTTCCCCAGTTGTGAGGTACATTTCTGTTAGAATTATTATTATTGATTTTGCAATAGGTAGATGCATAGATTATTTCTTTCAATGAAAAAGGATGAAGTGTGTGTAGAGGGATTTGAAGTGCATGAGAAGAAGTCTCATGATTCAATAAGACTTTGCACAATAACAAGTTGACATGTTTGGTTTGGTATCTTGGGGTAATGGATCAAGGATGCCCCTATATGATTTTTATTTGAAATAAGTAAAAGGACGCATGTGTTAGAGGGAGCAGCTATGACAACAAAGAGAGCAGTTAGAAAGCCTTGTTTTAGCTTCAGAGGGAGTTAACATCTGAGTTTGAAATGATGGATTTTCACAGACATTGCTAGGTTAGAGAGGTGATATGCTGGAAGGAAACAGTTGTAGAGGGAGCACCCAAAACTACCACATGTTTTAGTATGAGAGAGAATGCCCAATTAGGATCACAAGAAAGCAGTTGTGGTGATAAACTCAGCGGAGGGAACCTGATCAGTTTTATGAGGAAAGGCATGTTTCTCAACATGGGTTGAAGTAACAAATTGGTACACTTAATCATGGAGAATTCAGTTATAACTTAATATTTGTGAAGTACAACCATAGATTAAAGATTGAGGAAAGAGTGTTGAAGACATAAATAGATTGTAAGGATATTAGTTCAGTTTGGGATCTGTTATAATTTCCTCAATAAGCATGAAGTAGACACCTATCGTACTTATTTTTTGCAAAGAAAAAGTATGTTGTAGCTACATTGGAAAGTTGAGAAGTAGTGTGGCTTCAAAGCCTACTTTCATGATTGTCTTGATCAAGAACATGTGACAAGAAGTTGAAGCATAGTGAGTTCCAATATCAAGATATGATACAAAGGAAGAAGTATGGATTTAGTATTATTCCATAGTATAGCATATTTATAACAAATCCTCTATCTCGAGATGAATTATATATATATACTTCAATGACAAGCTTTAACTCGTTAAGAATGCTTATCTCCTTGAGAGGGAGTGTTGATGAGATAACATTATGGACTGGTATTCTTCCTATGTCACGTACATTGACCAGAATTAAGAAGAATGGTCCAATAGAGGACAAAAATTCTTCATGTGTCACCTACATTGAGAAGAATTAGGAAGAATTGTCCAAAAGAGGATATTGATTCTTCCTATTTCAAGTATGATCATAATTAGGAAAAATGGTTCTAGAGGCCCAAAATTAGTTAAATAGTGTGTGGCCTTTCAACATCAAGTTCATTAGCATCACGCCCACAATTACTCAGGTAGACTGTGGCCTTTGGGGATTTTCCATGTGTCAGGTACTAACCGGAATGATGGAGAACCAAGACTAATTTGTATTCCATGTGTTAGATAGACCAAAATTATGGTGACTAGTTGATGCTAATGATGTGACATGTGCCCGGAGTACTGACTAAAATTATGGTGAGGATACACCATGTGTCAAAGGTATTGACAAAAATTATGGTGAGTATACACCATGTGTCAAAGGTATTGACCAAAATTATGGTTTATCTACCATGTGTGAGGAGTACCGACCAGAATTATGGTGATAATACACCATTTGTTAGAGGTACCGACCATAATTATTGTAGCCTATTAGTGTTGTTGATCTCCCATGTCTCAAAGTTGTTTGGATATAATTATGGTAGTTGAATGATGCTAATGATTTACCATGTGTCAAATTTGTTGGAAAAGATCATGGTAACTGATTGGTGCTACTAGCTCACCATGTGTGACTTTTTTTGTTAACTTGATTTATGGTTATGATTTTTTATAACCTTTTCTTAGAGAAATTTGTCAACATGAAAACATCTAGATAATCATTATGAATACCTCCTTGGCTAAGAGGGCATGTTGAATTTTGTATTTATGGTCAATCTTTATAATTAATATTTTACTCTTGTTGTATTTGTAAATAATTAAAAACATGTTATGCATGCTATTTTGTGAAAATGGGAAATACTAAGGAATGTTCTTCATGGCCTTTTGAAAAGAGAAAATTTGAATTTTTGAAATTGAAATTTTGGCTCAAAAAGAAATCAAGTCAGCTCCACTCTAATCAAGTTGGCCTTAGTAAATACACACCCTTTTGGCCAATTTATCTTGTATATATATAAGGCATTTGATCTCCCTCTAAGGAAAACAATTTGTATTTCTTTTGAGGAAAATTTTGGAGTATCTTAAGGATGAGTTTGAGGTCAAATTAGAGACAATAAGAAGAAGAATCTAGAGGTAAATATATGGCAAACAAAGGAGACCATTATGAGGCAGACTCAAGGTATAGCAAACCATTCTAAGGCAAACTTAAAATGGTATCTTTGTGATAGATTGAATGTTATGAAACCAAATAATAAATTAGAATAAAAGATAGATAAATGACTTGAGAAATGGACTTTTTGAGGGGGAAACCTCCTTTCAATCACATAAATTAACAATTCTTGGATGATACAAATGAAAATACCTCCTTGGTATATATAGGAGTCTAAGGGGTCATAATATAATGAAAGACTACATAACAATAATAATGTAAGGGCACATCAATAATAATAACAGGCTTCTATACAACAATAATAATATGGTGGATCAACAACAACAATAGGAGGCTACACTAACAATAAAAATAAGAGGGCTACACTAGTATTATAGGGACCTAACATGACTCTCTCCTTCAAAAAACTATTGTCCTCAATTCTTTAGTAGTTATGGATTCTTTTTTATAAGATTATTGTCCTCCCATGTGGAATATTTAATGGGTATGTTCTTCCACTTAATGAGATACTCTGAAATTTATCAATTCCATAGATGTTAGGTTCTTGTTTCTATGACTGCTTCAGGATCCAATATTATTTTTCCTTCTTCAAGTTTTGGAAATATTGTTTGAACTAAGAGCTTTTCATTGATAACCTTCTTTAAGAATGAAACATGGAAAAATGGGTGTACTCACGAAGATGCAAGTAACTCCAATTTGTATGCCACAACACCAATCTTTTACAGCACCTTGTAAGGACCATTGTACGTGGGTGATAATTTATTATCCTTCTTAGCTTGCTTGAGGGACATTTTTTTGTGTGGTTGTAGCCATAAAAATAACCAGTCTCCTATATCAAAACCTCTTTCACTGCAATGCTAATATACTTGTTGTTTCATTCGAGTCTCTGCTATGAGTGATGTTATTCTTTAAGAGTTGGACAACTTTTTGTTGATGCTCGATGTGATATTCAACTTCTTTAACCTTAGAATTTTCTCTTAAAAATGATGTGATGGATGGTGGATGATATCCATAAAGCGCCATAAATGGCATCATTTTTCTACAGTATGGAAGGAAGCGTTATACCACCATTCAACCATAGGTAACCACTTAACCCATTGTGTATGTTTATTAGATACAAAGCAATGAAGATATCCTTCCAAACATTTTTTCACTATCTTAGTTTGTCTGTCAGATTGAGGATGATAAGATGATCTATGAGCTAATTGAGTACCAAGACAAGAAAATAATTTTGTCTACAAATTTCCAGTGAAAATGGGATCTCTATCACTAACAATAATCTTTGGGTTTCCATGTAGCTTTTCAATTGTTTCCATGAATGCAGTAGCAACTATACTAACTTTAAAAGGATAAGATAATGCACAAAAGTGTGCATAATTGGTAAGTCTATCAACTACCACCATGATGACACTATTTCCTTCATACTTGGGTAAACATGTGATAAAATCCATAAATACCTCCTCCCAACATTGACTTGGAATGGATAAAGGTTGTAACAGATCCAAGGTATTAATGTTCTCAACTTTATTTTGTTGGCAAACCAAACATTATGCCACAAACTTTTGAATATCATATTTGAGTCCATCTGTAAAAAAATTGTTTTTGACCCTATCGTAAGTTTTTAAAAATCTTGAGTTCCCTCCTAAGGGTTAGGTGTGCAATTCCAAATGAATATTTTGTTTGAGTTGGTAATTTTTACAAAGATATAAGTGATATTTTTACCATAATGAATCATTTTTCTAGATAAATGTATCTGATGTACTAGGACCTTGTTGTGATTTTGAATGATTGTCCACACCTCATTTTCATGATTCCATTAATCCCTTTCTTCAGCTATCCAATCAGGCTGGATAATAGAAATGGCATGGAGTAATGATTCCACATCCTCATTCTTTCTTGAGAGTGCATGTGCAACAACATTTTGCTTCCCTTTTTTGTATATAATTTCAAAGTCATTACCTAATATCCTTTTGATCCATTTTTGTTTCTCTTCTAAAGATAATCCTTTTTCCAAAATGTATTTAAGTCTATCATTATTTTTTTTACCTTGAAGTGTCTTCCAATTAGGTAAGATCGCCATTTATTTAGTGCATGTAGTATTGCCAACATTTCCTTCTCATAAATAGGTTTGTGTAAATACTTCCCTTGACTAGATGACTTTGAAAAGAAATGGGTCTTCCTTCTTGCATTAAAACAACACCAATTCCATTGCTTGAGGCATCACATTCCATGGTAAAGGTTTTTGTGAAGTCTGGTGGAGCTAAGACCAATGCTTCACACATTGCCTCTTTAAGATGTTTGGAGGCCTTAGTTTCTTCAAGAGTCCAAAAGAGTGCATATTTCTTTAGAAATGTTGTTATAGGCACTATTATTCTCCCATAATTCTCAATGAACTTGCGATATACCCCATCAAACCGATAAATCCTCGAAGATGCTTTAGGGTTGTGGGGATTTTCCATTCCTTAATGGCTTTGATCTTGTTAGGGTCTACCTTAACACCCTCATGAGATACAATATGACCCAAATATTCCACCTACTATACTCAAATAAAAATTAGGAATATTTTTCATATAAATTTTTCTCCTCCAATCGTTTGAGCATTTAGTCAACATTTTGAACATGATCCTTCCAAGACTTTTTGTAGATTAGTATATCATCATAAAATGCTAACACAAATTTTCTAAGGAAGGATTTGAAAATGGAATTCATCAAACCTTGAAATGTGGAAGGTGCATTAGTAAGGCCAAAAGGCATGACCAAAAATTCATAATGACCTTCATGAGTTTTGAATGATATTTTCAGAATGTCTTTAGTCTTCATTCTAATTTGATGATATCCTGAATGAGGCTCCAATTTGGTGAAGTAAATTTATCCATGTAATTCATCCAACAATTCATCAATGATAGGAATGGGAAATTTATATTTAATAGCAAGATTGTTGAGCTCCCTATAATTTGGACACATATGCCATGATCCATCCATCTTGTGCACCAAAACTACTAGAATAGAGAAAAGAAAGAAATTTAACTAGGTTGAATTATACCAACCTCTAGCATTTCTATAACCATATGTTCTATTTCACTCTTTTGGGAATAGGGATATCTGTAAGGCCTGATGTTTGAAGTATCACTTCATGGAATCAAGTGACTAGCATGATCATAACCACGAATTGGTGGGAGGCCTTGGGAGTCGCAAACACCTTGGAATGATTTTCCAAGGCTTTTTGGACATCTAGATAAATGGATGACTTAGATGTTTGAACATTTATGAACATAATTGTGAAATTACTACTCATTTTTCCTTCTTCAAAATATTTTTCGTGCCATTAGAGATCATTTTATTCCCAGTTTTCCCGATGATACCCCTTAATTCAATTTCCTTTCCTTCCCAAAAAAATCGAGAAAAGTTCTTGAAAATTAAAAGCTATCATCCCCAAAGATTGTAACCATTCAACTCCTAGTACAATATCAACACCACCCATTGGAATGGAAAACATTGGACTATTTAATACATATTCTCCCATGGAAAGCTTGATATTATGCAACATTCAAAAGAAATTTATAGTTCCTACGTTTGCAACCATCACTTAAGACTTTGGTGTTGGATATAGAAAGTAATTCAATCCCTTGGCTACTTTACAATGAATAAATATATGGGTACTACCTGAATCAATCAACTCTATTACTTTTTTCTTCCTGATATATCCTTCTATCTATGGAGTTTGAGGTGTGGTGATTTGTGATAATGCATTACAAGATATTGTTGTATTAATTTCTTATTTTTCTGAGGTTGTTTCCTCGTGTATATCCTCTTATTTTGATGCTCCTTGTTCATTTTCTTATTCCTCTTCAAAATCTATCTAAAATAGTTTTTCCTCAGCACACTTATAGCCTTTAGTGTATTTTCTATCACAACCATAACAAATACATTTTTCTCCTTTTTCCTTCAATTTTTGTGATGTCAACCTTGTAGGTCATGGAAGGTTAGTAGCAGAAACACTTCCATCTTAATAACTGTGAGTGGTAGACTTACTTGTTGCCTTAATTTTTATTTCAACTTTTCTTACCACCTTCAATGCCTTTTCCAATGAATTAGGTTCCCAAAGGCCAACCTCATGTTGTATTTTATCCTTTAAAGTCACTATGAAAACATGAATTCTATGCTCCTTTGGAATATCATTTACCTTGATATTCAATCTTTGGATGTTGTCAATGTGCTCTACCACTGAACTCTTTTATTTGAGATTTATCGATTGGCTAAAGAAGGTATTTATATTTGTATCCTCATAAGGTGCCACCAATTCTTCCACAAAAATTTTCCAAGTGACAATTTGTTTATGACAACAAAACCATTGATACCACACAAATTGATTTTTTTCTAAATATAAAGATGCAATGCGTACCTTTTCTGTGTTTAAACACCATGTAGAATTGCTCCATCTTTCCTTGGTGGAGGACCTCCAAAAATTAACTTCTTTTTAACCCAAAAAATTTTCATTATTTTCCACTTGGAGAGAAATCAATTTCTCTATAATTATTTTTTGACTCAAAATTAGTAAATTCTATGCCTTAGGATTTTTATTTTATTAGAAAAAAAAAATTGATTAATTGAAACTAGAGGGGATTTAACAAATTTCCCCTCTCAAATATTTTAGCTATGGTGTCTGACTACGAGGGACCATGCACTAAATTATTTTTTACATCAAATAATTACAAATTCAACCCTTAGAAGGGGGAATACACATTTAGACTAGACCCTCAATCATTTACCTAATTATGTGACACAATATGATCTACTATGAAACCAAGTGTGCTTGTACTAAAATAATTTAGCCATGGTTTCTTACTGTGAGGGACCATGCACTAGACTTATTCACAAACATAGTTTTACAATAGACTCGCTATAACACTAAGACTCACCTAAGACCTTGTCATTGAATTCCACCCTAGCTTTGGGGTTTAAGTTGGAAGAAAAACTCTGCTAATTAGGTGTGTTTAGAAACACACATAATTCAGGGAGGTTAAAAAACTTCCTTGGATGAAATCATTTGCTAAAATCAATGGCTTACCTAAGTGTTGTTATATAATTAAATGGTCATACTAGCATCATCTACAATAAAACTTCTAGAAGTTGGGTTTACAATGATATAATCATGTTGACTGATGACTTTGATCTTTGAAAAAATCTCTTGACTTTATTTTTCATTGCTTTCTTGGATTGTTGGCAAAAATGTGGATAACAAGATCAACTAATGCAACAAAGTGTGTTGTATTTTCCTCTGGAAGGTGCACCAGAGATGCCTCTAACAAAACACGACACTTCAGGTTTCTTTAGAAAGGAACTTGAACACAATAGAAAAACTTGAGCAACAAGCATGGAGAAACTTTAATGACTTGAAGCGATAGATCATACAATCATTAGGAGGCTCCAAATTTTGAATATAGGAAAAATTGTGGAGGGCATTATCATATTTAATTATCTTAATAGTATGATTGAGAAGGTTCATAATACTAGAAAGAAGCCTAGTGTTTTTTCTTCTTTCCATATGTCTTTATATCTATTGGACATCGTATATGCAAGAAATGCATTTATATGTTTGAAACTCAATCCGTATGCTTCAAAGGTTCATATTCATGTTTATTTCTAGGCCTTATGGAATAATAAATAGAAAAATTTGTTTATTGGTTCCCTGTTATTGCTTATATAGTGTATGGTTGTGGTTGAACTTGCAAAAGGGTTGTTCAACACAAATGTTTGAAAGAAAATTGCGGGAATCCAAGCCCATTTAAGGTTTGTGAATGCTATTTAGGTTAAGGGCCAGCTGTAATAATATCACCATGTAGAGAAGAAACAACATAAGGAATTGTTAGAAACCAAGAAATTGTAAGAATTGAGAAGAAGAATAAAATATTTGGAAAATTGAATACTTCGGGATGATAACATAAAATTAGAGTTGGAAGATGAAATCAAAGAGGAATGAAATGTTGTGGAAGTGGACCCAACAATACTTTCATATCCTTTTTGAAAAATATAGGTAGAAAAAAAATGAAATTTTCATGTCATTAGAGGAAATTTAAACCTAAAAGTGGTCTCCAAAGGAAAAATAATAAAATAATAGTTAAAATAATAAAATACGAGTTATGTATTTTGGAGGGAAAGAAAAAAATTGTTTTGTTTTTTTTTTTTTAATTGTATTGTTGTTTATCTCCTTATAGGTTTACTTATAAATTTCAAGTGTAGACACTCATTGGATATATAATTAAATTCCACATCCAATGAATACCCATTATGCATACTTTTGAGAAGACCCCCATTGATAAAAAAAATAAGATACATTAAAAATGCACGTTCAACACACTCTTTTAAAGTATATTCAATTTGTATCACTATGGGTCTTCTCAAAAGTATGCATAATGGGTAATCATTATATGTGAAATTTAGTTCCACATCCAACAAGTGCCTACACTTGAAATTTTAGTAAACCTATAAAGAGATAAGTAAAATATATAATTAAAAAAAATAGTTTTTCTTCTTTTCCCTCTAAAATATTTACATGTACCTCTTTTTAAATTTAAATGATTTTGATTGGTTTACATAATATGACACAAAAATTACATGAAAATTTCATGGTCACTTTTAGGTTGAAATTACCTCTAAAGTATGATGTTGGTTTTAAGGTTGAGACTCTCATTGATTGGATAGGAGAGCTCAAAAGGAACTTTGAGTGTGAGAATGTTTAGCACTACAATTGTGTTCAAATTTCCATGACCAAGTCAAAGGACCATTCTTCACTATGGCGAGAAATGTTACAGAAATATAGGTTATACAACTTGTAAGAGAATATTAGAACCTAGAGCAAGATAGTGAACAAAATAAAGGAGAAATTCCTACTTGCTAATTACAAATAAAGATTGTGTAAGAAAGGACAAAATATAAGGTAGAAAGTGCTAACCTTTTAGGAGTACATGAAGTTACTTTTCAAGCTACACTCAGGCTAAGGATTAAAGAACAAAATTATCAGAGAGTGGAGAGATACATGAATGAATTAAAGTACCATATTCAAGATGAGACAGGCACACATTTCTTTCAAAATGTGGATGAAGATTATCAATTTTACTTTAAGGTGAAAAAGAATATTGGTAGAGAAAAAAACATAAATTTTGGGGAAAAATAACAAAGGTATAGCTAGGGTAAGAGCTTCTAGACAAAATGAAAAAAAAATGAATCTAGTAGTAGCCAAGGAAATAAAGGAGGAAATGGAAATAGCAGAGGTAGAGAATTCATAAGAGGAAAACATAAGTATATTACTACCTGCTAAAAATGTGGAGTAGAGGGGCATAAGGAATTTGAGGGTTTGGAAAATAATAATGTAGGAAGAAGAGGTGAAGCCCAAACATAGGTGATAAACATAGGTGTGACAACCATAGTTGGTAAAATTGTAATGGTCCTTCAGTACGAACAACGTGAGAATTAAATGCTTCCAAGGGTGCTTCTTAAACATAAAAATAAGATGACAAAAAAACCATGGTCACATCAAGGGGTGTTTTTTAGGACTAAATTTAAGATTTAGGAAAATGTTGTATTCTAGTCATAGATAGTGGAAGCACATAAAATTTTTGTACATAGAAAAGTAAAATGTATTCCCCATCCCAATCCATATTGTGATATATTAATGATTTTCAAATTTTCAAATTGAAAACTTAAGTGAATAGGCCTTATGTGATATTGTAGAGATGGATTCATGCAATGTACTAGCTTGGAAAACCATTGGTTGTTTGATCGGAATGTTTTCTATGATCATAGTTAGAATACTTATGAATTCACAAAGGCTATAACATAGTGCAAGTTAGAACCAATTCTAGAAACTCTAATGACAATAGTAGGAATAGATAGTGCAAAGATGGATGTACTAGTAACAGAATTGTGTTGTGTTCAGGTAAGGAGTTTTTAGGCAAATTGAAAAAGGTTCATTATGTTTGGTCACAATGTTGAAACAAGTCCAAGAAGGTGGGAAAAGGACTTTATACCACTATAAATGTAACCTTTATTGAAGGAATTTGAGGATGTTGTTAAGAATTATTTTGGAGCAAGATGACATCCCAAGAAGTATATCACATCAGATTGACTTGATACCAAAGTCAAGTCTACCTAATAAATCTCCTTGTTGGATTCCTCCAGTAAAAAGTGAATAATTGAATAAGAAAGTAAAATATTTTCTTGACAAAGGACCAGCTAGAGAAATTCTAAGTCCCTGTGTTATGCCTTCAATGTTAGTAACCAATAAAGGATATGAGTATCAAATTTCTATATATTTGGAGGCTATTAATAATATCAATATCAAGTATAGACTTCCCTTACCTAGAGTGGATGGCCTCATGGATTTTTTTATTGGGATCAAGTACTTTTCAAAGATCATATTTAAGAGTCGATATCATCAAATTCAGATAAGGGAAGGCGATGAATGGAATACAACATTCAAGATTAGGATGGATTATTTTAATGACTCACATGCCATTTGGGTTAACAAATCCTCCCACCATGCTCATGAAACTTATGCATGATTTTATGAAACTATTTTTGCATGAATTTGTTCCTGTATACCTATATGGCATATTGATCTTCAATAATACCAAGGAATAACACTTGGAGCATGCGAGAAAGGTGTTACAATGATTAAGGGAAGATAAATTATTGATAAATTTGAAAAGGTGCATTTTTTTGAAGGAGGAGTTAGTGTGCTTGGGATTTGAAATATCCAAGGAAGGATTGGCAATTGATCCTAAAAATGTAAAGGCTATTTTGGATTTGCCAACACCTAACTCTACCTTTGATTGGAGAAGCTTTCATGGTTTAGAAAGCTTCTACAGGAAATTTATCTAAAACTTCAATGATATTTGTGCAACGCTTATAGAATGTATGAAGAAAGGAAATTTCTACTGCATAGAAAGAGTCATGAAATCATTTGAGAACTTGAAGAAAAATGTGTTTTTAGTGGATTGTGTTGTGAGTGGTTCAATAATTGGAGTAGTTTTGAGTGAAGAAGAGAGATTCATTGTATTCTTTAGTGAGAAGCTAAATTATGGTGAGAAGAAGTACTCCAGTTATGATTAGGACTTATTTTATATTGTACAACCTTTTAAGAGAAGGCGACATTACCTACTACCGAATTAGTTTATATTTTTCACTAATCACAAGGTACTACAATACATCAAAATTCAAGGTAAACTTATTCAAAAGCATTCCAAATGGATATAATTTTTGTAAACTTACATGTTTGTTTTGAAACATAGGTCTAGAAAATGAAAGAAGGTTATAGATTCATTAAGTCAGATGATAATGTTGTTGAATACCTTGTCAATTGAAGTTGTGAGCATCTAATGTAAGAAGGAGCTGTATGAAGAGGATGTAGATTTTACATAATCTTGGAGGGAATTCAAGACACTTTGGAATATTGATAGAACTCCATACTTGGATTTCCGCACCTACGAAAGATTCTTGTTTAAGAAACAAGTTTTGTGCATTCCTCAGAGCTCATTGTTGATGACTCTTGTTGATGACTCCATTATCTTTTAATTGGAAAAGGCCTATGTATCTCCCTCTATTAATGTTTCCAAGTGCTAAATTTTGTTACGATGTTTTAGTGGGATAATTGAGTGGAAGTATTCAACAACCTCTTGGGTTTTCTATTGGGCTTAGTTAAGGTCCTGGATCATGACCTCCCCCCCATGCCTACTTTTCATACATTGGAACTTCCCTAGGACAAGCTGATACCTCCACCAAATTATGATATAGAGCTAGCTAGGATGAGGGAAGTGTACACAGAATAACACCAAATGCACAATCAACAACCAAACCAAGAGGATTAAACCCCAATGGAACTTGGCCCTATTCCACGGAGGGTAAATCCAATAATAGAGAAGCATGAAACCATGGGACAAACAAAGCCCGGCGAGACTTATTGAGGGGTAACGAGAACATAGTAAGCTACTCCTTAACCTATCATTATATAACTAAAACAGTGACCAGTCCCAAGTAAGAACCAAAACCATATGTTAGCACCATAAGTCGACACTAGAAGAAAATAAAAAAGTAAAAAAAAGCACCATTATATAACAAAAAAAATGACCAGTACCAAGAAAGAAACCAAAACCATAAGCTCGCACCAAAAGTTGACACTAGGAGAAAATAACCATAGCCAAGTAAAATACCAACAAAGAAAATATAAATACTAGAGATCTTCAAATTTACCTGTATTATAGTGTGACCTTCACGCGACATGAGCATGTGATCACTAATTGTCTTAAATGAATAGTAACAATGTTATTAACCAAGCCACTATGAGCAACAACCTAAAGGTTCCTTAATTATCCTACATTCTCCTTAAGCACAGAGCCACGATGAACTTGCTCTAAATTTTCATTTACCAAGCTCGTACATGGTTTCTCCCTAGCCTTATTTCCTACTAGGGTTGCTTCTTGAGGTGACAAAAAATATTGTTTCCTGAATGAGTTTAAACAATGTCCTTCCTTTATCCCAAAAATTGTCCAAAAGAAAAACCAAACCACATTTCCAAAGGAGACAAGTTGTTTCCCTATCAAGTTGCTTTGAGGTGGACCTACCATCCTCCTCCTTGCTTTTGATTGCTGCTCAGTATTATTGCCCGAGGGAAATGAATTTTCATGCTTCTACATGCATAGGGGTGTCCAAGCCGCCCCCTCCATTTTATAATTTTTATATTATATTAGTATACAACTATATGATTATTGAAGTAAACCATATAAATATTCAAATTCTAAATTTCGTTTTTATATAATTAGTACAATTATAAAATTAAATCATTGGTAAATGTCGTGAAAGAAACATACTGAAGAAGTATGCTTAGGGTTTGAGCCATAAAACAAATAGTGAGGCATAATTGTATGAGTTTTTATGAGTCATATTAGCCAAAAATTTATAGGTCACAAACATCAAAATCTTAGGGGACTCACTCATAATCATCCAAGTCCTATATAAAATAACTTGGCCCAAGGATAAACATCTCGAAAATATATTGAAAAGAATAAGCAAGATCTTGAAGGACATCTCAAAGAAAAAATACTTCCTCGTTCTCAGAAGCCAAAATAACAAAGCTAACCAATGTACTAATAAATCTTGTCAACTCCAAGTCCAGTAATTAGATATGAATGGAGAACTGAGATGGTGGAATCTTTCGTAATATCAATGAGTATTACGTGGTTAATGAAGGAATTCAAAGAATTTATTGTTATAAATAAAAAATATATTATGACTAGATCAAGAAATATAAATTTAAGTCATTGGAAAGAAGTACGTTATGGGGTGACATATCAAAATTAAGATGGGGGATATCGGATGTCATGGAACCCTAGTTAGCTTGACACATGTACACAATACTCTTCATCAACTCCACACAACCCACACAACATGAAAGATGCAGAGAAATATTTTTAGGCCTCCCATACATGGAATTAATCACATTTTGATTGAAGGATATTATGAAGAATTATGGTTTTTATCTACTATGCCCCTGTAGGATGAGGAGGATGCATTATTTTCTAA
Organism: Pinus taeda; assembly: GCA_000404065.3. Taxonomy (NCBI): domain Eukaryota; kingdom Viridiplantae; phylum Streptophyta; class Pinopsida; order Pinales; family Pinaceae; genus Pinus; species Pinus taeda. Next base: position 82,831 of record APFE030864047.1, on the reverse strand, counting down.
CAAAATTGCTACCTTACGCAGATTCCAATTTAGTTGGAAATGCATAGGACTTTGCTAGAAAATTTGGCAAGTCTTATGGAGTGACCATAGAAAAACTGGTAATATTATCCTCTTCACTGAAGTAATAATTCTCCATTTTAATATTTTCATCCTGCTCTGAGTCTGATTCCAATTTAGTTGGAAATGCATAGGACTCGGCTAGCGAATTTGGAAAGTCTCATGGAGTGACCATAGCCAAATTGGTAATCTTATCCTCTTCAATGAATTAATAAGTCCCCGGTTTAATATTTCATCCTTCTTTGTGTCCTACATCCAAAATTATGTCTCCTTGCCTAAGTGAGGGAGAGATGACAGTTATGAAAATAGAGGTGGGGAAGACAGTTGTGAAAATGCATCTAGTGCTCTGATTTTTCTTTCAAAGGGGGGTTGCATATGTCACTGTGTAGATGAGGGCTACTAGACCATTGGGAAACCATCAAGGTAAGCCTCTTATTTGTTCAATTGATAATAGATTTCTTCAATGATTAGGCCTCAAACCCCATAGTAAGAACATCATGCAATGCAACTGTGAAAGCCCTCTGAGCCAAGAAGAAGAGTGGGCAAACAAGTAAAGAAATTGAGTGGAATTTGAATTTAATTTGGCAAGTGAGGACAACAACATTACTATCTCGGGAGAAGGGGTGAGTCTAGAGAGCACTAGTAGCCCACCGTTATCTTTTTTAGCTAGTGAGTACCAAGATGTGGTCTGGTAAGGATAGAGAATTTGGCACCAACAGCTAATCCAAGTGTACTAAATGCAAGTGTCAGGAGAGGAGCACAATGGGTTCCATGCAATTGTAAATTTTGATCATGAATATGAAGTAGTAGGAGCAACTAACAACTATGGTAAGCCTTATGGAGGAAATCCGGGAGATGAAAGGAAGGCTAGCCAAAAAAATAGATGAAATTGGTGCACTACATCAACAGATTATCGCTCTACAAGAATAAATTTATGCTTTGAATATGAGTCAGAAAGGAGCCCTATGCTACAAGCTAAAAAGAATAAGGATTACTCCCAGACCTCAACCAATCACTAGAAGAGGAAAGAAATAAAATAATATGCATTGATGTATGGTTTCTATAATTATTTTTTTTGTTAGGAAGATTTGGCAAGATGTACTCAAGCAAGCATGTAGTCCCGCACATGTATTAGAAATTATTGCACAATAAGACAAAAAGTTAGAGGAACAAATAAACAAATGTATAAATTTCTTGGATATTTGATATGACCAAGCACATACTTGATATAAAATCGTACTTGTTCCTGTTAATAAATAAATAAATCATTAGTAAATGTCAATAGACATCAATCCATAATAACCATAAAAAAACTCAACTAATTTATTAATTTATATTATTATTATAAGAAATTAATATATGAGGTAAACATATATACATTTAAAAAAACTTGTAACAAGGATTCCTAATTATAAAACTTTATCCCCACAAACCATGAAATTTGTAACTTGTAAATAGGCTTTGTTGAGTACCATGGACCAATATCATAGCTTCTCAATACCACATGCCTAAAAATCATAACTCATTTCATATGACATTTGTTATTTAATTTTTTAATTAATCAATTTATATAAATAAACAAATAGATATAACTACTTTTGAAATCAATATCAATCCTTGATTTGTAATTACTAATAAAATTATTCTAAAATATTTAGTGTAAGTTAAATCTTTACATCCATTTAACAAATTATTGATAATTAAATTAAAACTTTATAAATTATATTCCAAAATAAACACATCTATCAATATAATTAATCGTAATTACAAATTTACTATTAACATAATTCATTATTTTAATTAATATTAATATACTTAAGATAATATATAAATTTGGTTATTACATAATTAATCATTATAGTTATTTAGTTTAAGTATACTAGTTAATAATAGGTCAAATGGCATTTTTTCACGATCTTTTTTTTGCTAATTTTAACCAAAATCTTGTAGATATTTTATGTCCCAGGAGGTTTTTTAGGGCATTGAATCCATTTATGCGTTTTAAACAACAAAAAATCACACTCTTTCATGAAATTGTTTTAGCGGGTGAAAAAACCTATTTCATGTATAAGTTATACTACTATGTCTTTTTTTAAGTATATTTCATGACAATTAATATTTGAAGATTGGTTGAAATCTATATACATTTTTGAACAAAGAGTGATGTTTTGGTTAACATCTTGCTCACTCAAATTAAAACAAAAAATAAAAAAAAAAAAAAAAAATTAGAAACCATAAAATTAACATATAATTATAGTTAATATTAAACTAGATCCATTTACTCTAGATCCACTATAGAGATCAAATCTTTTGAGATGCAAATTCTTTTATACTTAATCATTATATTAGTTTAGTGATTAAATAATATATTGATGAAAATTACTTTTCTTTGAGTATATTCTTACATACTTTTTTGCAATATTTTCATTACAATTAATTTTGCATATAATTTCTTACAATTAATATAATTGTTACAGCTCTCATACATTTTGAAGTGGTTAAATCAATAACACTTAAAATATTTATTACTTAGATTTTATTAATTTATTGTTTTTGTTCCCTTTTTATTTTCTCTTTTTTTACATTTAGCTTTATTTTATTAAATTTATATAATGTATACCATTTAATATTTTAATTAAAGTTTCTTAATATTTATAAATAAATTATACTTTAAATTAATTAAAATATATTGATATAAACTAATAAATTATTTAAATTATTATTATTTAATTAAACTTATTTTAATATTGATGTATATTAATATAAATAATTAAAATGAAATATATATATAGTAAGTAAACATTTTATATCAACTTTATAAAAATATAAGTAATGACAAAATAAATGAAAAATAAAAATAAAAATATGTATATCAATAATAACTAGTATATATCTACTTTCCACTTTTAATATGAGGGAGATCTATGATGCCTTCAATGTTTAGAATGGACTTTTACACATATAGGTTAAAAATATATTAATAACAATATAAACTTTTTTAATGTGATTCATAAATAACATATTTTAAGGTACGAGATAAGTAGAATAATTCAATATTAACTTTATTATATAAAACAATTGAAAACAAAAATTGCTTCAGATGTCGATCATGTTTTGATACAAACCATTTAGCCAAAAATTGCCCAAAATCCTCCCAGAAAAATTCTGCTAGAAAAAACCACCACAGATCTATATGGTGGAAAGGAGCACAAAAAGAACACTACATTGTCATCAAAGAAGAATACTCTAGAGAAAACTCTGAATCACAAGAAATCGGGCAAGAAAGAAACAACTCTGAAGATAAGCAGGGAGAAAGCCCCGCCCAACAACAAAAAAGTGAACTCGACAACCCCTCAAGCATCAACAGTTATGAGGATTCAAATACCCCACAAAATAAATCTTCATTTAACAGCAAAACAGATCTCCTAGACCAAACTTCTTCTCTGGCTATCTTCAAAAGGACGAACACAATAGATCGCAAAGCTAAGACATCGATGTCCCGAGAACCAGAAGAGATGAAGGAGATGCAAGATAAAAAAAAGTTGGAAGACTTGAGAGAAAACAAAAAAAAGTTACAGCACCAATCTCGCCAAGAAAAACAAAGAACCAGAGAATTAAAAACTAAGAAAATTATAGGTCCGATAGACCAATTTGGAGCCAGACAATTAAAAACTAAGAAAACTATAAGTTTGATAGACCAATTTGGTCTTTAACCACTATCATCATCATCAAAAAAATAAAAAATCATTTTTATTAAAAAAATGTCGTTTATACTCCAATTACATAGTACTATATGGGTGTAATATGTTAGGATTTTATTAATCTTCCCTAATACACCTTATTAGTAGAATCTATACTCAACCTTCTTATTGATGCGACCATTTAAACAAGTTGACAAAATGTGCCAAATCATAAATGTAGTTCTTTTGTTCACAATGCACTGATCCCACGCACTAACCCCACACTAATAAAGGTATCAAAAATAACTTCGAACAAAAATATTATTCAACATTGAAGACGGACTCGTGACCACGAGTCACTCTAAATTGATGCCAACGGTTCCGCTGCAGAAAAATTCCAACGTTTTTGAACTTAGCTGCCATGAATTTGCTTGCTTCCTCAAGGGACCTCCATGATGATTTTGATTCTGGAAATGAAGGTTTTTTCTAGTGCGGTTCTTCTCCAGTCGTGGCAATAATTCCTACAATTTCTGAATCGTATGGAATACTTGTGTCCACTCCACTCTTAATCTTGAAGCTGGCCTCATCGTTATTAGTTATTAAATTCTAAATCAACCCGACAACCCATAGTAGTCTTGTTGTCAATGACGGGTCAATATAATTTGTCACTTTTCTTCAAGAGAAAAAAAACCTTCGCTTAATTTTCCGGGATATGGCCGCACTTTCTTTCCGACTTTGGTCTGTTCAATGAAACCCTCGACAATTTTCAATGAACGCAAACAATTAGTGACATCACAGATAATCTTCACTGCCTTTGTTTTTTCATGCTTTAGCTTACCAGCCACCCTAAACGCAAGGAATTCATTGTTATGGATACTTTGTGCCCAAACCTACAAGCCACTCTTAGACCAAAAAATCACTACTTTTTAAAATAATCTTGTGCCCAAACAAAAAACCACAAATAAGTTTTTGCCTCCACAATGATTTCTTATGTCTAGAATAGATAAAGAAAATCAAACATCGTCAATTAGGGTAGAATCTTTCATCACCGAAATTGATAAAAGAAAGCAGTCTTAAAACCCTCAGAGCTAATGCTCAAAATTAGATAAAGTGATCCTCACTTGATGTTTCAAAATGAATCCAAGCCTCCTTTATTTATAGACTTCCTTCAAGGGTTTCATTCTCTTAAGTGGTTGAGTGTGCCTTACTCAAAACCGCGAGATTTGGGTTTTTCACCCAGGTTACCCAAAACTCACCCACAATGGAGTTTTTGGGGTTTTATCCCATTTTTTGAAGAACTATAGCCTATGAGGACAAATAGACTACTAAGTCCATCGTCATCAATTCGTTGAGGACATCACAGTTCCCCTTCCCTGAAATTGCATTCCCTCAAGCAATTGCAAATTTATGTGTTTTATAATCCTTTCCCCTTCCCATATTGCATCCTCCTCTGGTAAATTCTTCCATATGATGAGGTACTCCGGAATTACCCTTCCCCTTAACTTCTTTTCTCGAACAACCATGATCATTTCTAGAATCAATTCCATTTATCCTTCCTCATCTAATGGTGGCAACTCAACAAAAGTGGTGACCTACTATCCTATAGCCTTCTTGAGGCACAATACAAGAAATGTATATTGGATTCTACTATCACTCAGTAGCTCCAACTCATATGCCACGTCACCCACTCTTCATAGAATTTCATAAGGCCCATAAAACCTTGGCTTCAGCTTCTCTGCCCCGCCCTTCTTGAGTGTAGAGTGTCAATAAAGCTGCAACTGCAAGAAAACAAGATCCCCTGCCTCAAAACTATGTTTTTTCTGGTGCTGGTCTATGTACATCTTCTTCCAATTATGAGAAACCTCAATATTCTCCTTAAGTACCCTAAGAATTTCCTAACTCTCCTGTATCCAATCATTGGCAAGTGGTGCCTTGTTGTCTTGAAATATTATATCGATGAAGGAGGGTGCATCATACTCATACAAAGCCTTGAAGGGTGTCATTCCAATGGATAGGTGGTATGTGGTGTTGTAGCAAGGCTCCCTAAGGTACAACCACTTTATCCATGCATTCTATTGACCTGTCACATAGTTGTGAAAACACCCTTCAATCCATTTATTTACAATTTCTATTTTGTCGTCATTTGGTGATAGATGGTGCTAGGGGTTAATTCAATTCCAACTAATTTGAAAAGTTCCTACTTGAATGTTCCCATGAATGAATCTGCTATCACGGTCGCTCACTATGTTCTTCGGAAACCCATTTTATCTGAAGACTTCTTTGAAGAAAAAATTTTCCACTTACTTGGTCGAGCAATCTGCTAAGATATCAAAGAAGTGTGTGAATTTAGTCAATATTTCCACCACGATGTATATGCAATCATTTCCCTATGCTTTGTGTAATTCTGTGATAAAATCCATCAATATGTTTTCCCATTTCTGTTCTGGAATGGGTAGAGGTTGGAGAAGACCTGCGGGAAATGTATGCTTAGCGTTATTTTGTTGACATGCCATGCATTCCCTAACATGTTTCATCACGTCTTCCTTGAGTCCCTTCCACCAAAATCGCTCTTAGATTTTTCGGTATGTCTTGAAGAACCCCTGGTGTCCAACCAAAGGAATATCATGTGTAACCTTCATAATTTTCTCCTTAACTGTGGATTTAGGGACCAAATATATATTTTCTTTATAGTAAATGACACCATCGACTATCTTATACCTCTCATCTTGGAAAATATTATCGAAAATCATGCAAACAAACTGGTTCTTATCATATTCGGCAGAGAAATGCTCATTCCAATCTTCCTTTAGCTCCATGACGGTGGAAGTCTCCAATTTCCTAGAGAGTGCATCAAGCACCGTATTTTTCTTCCCTTTCACATATTCGATGTCAAAATTGTAAGCTTGAATTTTTCTTACCTATTTATGTTGTCATTCATTCAGGTCCCTTTGTCCCAATAAACATCGTAGGTTGTTGTGGTATGTCTTGAATACGAACCTATTACCCACAAGATACTCTCTAAAATTTTCCAATGCATGCATGATGGCCAACATTTCTTTGTCATATATGGAGTGAATCGTTTCTCTATATTCTAGCTTCTGACTTTTGAATGTGATTGGATGACATTTCTGCATTAGGGTGACTCCTGTCATTCACTTCATGCATTACATTCTAATATAAATGGTTGGTCAAATTCAGGAAGTGCTAGTACTAGACACCATCTCATTATTTCTTTGAGCTTATTGAATGCCTTGTAAAATGCTTCCATCCACCTAAATGCCCCCTGTTTTATGAAATCCACTTAGATGGGATAACCCCTTAACAAACCACCAATAATACCTATAGAGCCCAAGTAACCCTTGTAACTATGTTATGGTCTTAAGTGTAGGCCAATCCACTATTGTCTGGATATTCTCATGGTGGAACTGTACCCCCTGTGCATTGATCATATGCCCTAAATAAAGAATCTATGTCAACCCAAACTCACATTTGGATTCTTTGTCATAAAGGGAATGTTCCTGCATGATGCTCAAAATTTCATCCAAGTATCTCAAATGATTGTCCCACGCCTTCTGTAGATGAGAAGGTTATCAAAGAATACCAACAAAAAATTTATTAGCTTCCCATTGAAAATGTTATTTATGTATGATTGAAAGGTGGTGGGGGTGTTGGTTAGTCCAAATGACATGACCAAAAATTCGAAGTGTCCATAGTGGCAATCAAATGTTGTTTTAGGCACGTCTTCCTCCTGAACTCAAGTTTGTTGGTACCCAGACCATAGGTCAATCTTTGAGAAATATGTTGCTCCATGTAGATCATCCAGTAATTCATCAATTCGAGGAATGGGGTACCTATTTTGATGGTCTTCTTATTAAGTGCTCGGTATTGAAATCATATTCTCCATGTGCCATCCTTCTTTTTCACTAAAACCACTGATGATGCGAATGGACTTGAGCTAGGTCAGATATGTCACATAGCTAACAATTCTTGGATAGTTTTTTTTATCTCGTCTTTGAAATTCTTCGAATGTCAATTGATGAACCTCCAAATTAGACACATATTAAGGCCCATCAGACCATATTTTTGCATTATATGACATATTTTTATCTTTAATATGTTCATTAGGAAGGTTTAGAAATGATTGCATATTATGTGCTTAATATCATTTATTTTTGTAGTATATTGTGAGAATATTGGGCTTATTATGATGATTTGGAGGAGGCAATAATCTAGGTACTTTCTCCCTGATACAGGAGGGTCAATATTAGATAATAAATTAACAGTATATTATGAGATTATTGTACCAATTCTGGATCTCTAGTGGTTGAGAAAATCTAGGAATGTTTCTATGTCATTTAATGCAAATTCCTAGTGTTAGGAACCAGATCCACTATTTGAGGGCTTTTGGAGGGGAAATCTTCCTCCTTTCAAGGAGAATGCTTCTGAATTACTTTTTATAAGTACCAATTCAAATTGGCCTATAGGGGGCATGTATTTCTTAGTCTTCTTGTGTAGAAAACATGTTATTTAGAAGCTCCACTTTCATTTATAGCAATGATGTACTTGGATTGATTCAAATAATGAAGTTTGGTGCCATTTTTAGATTCTAAAGCTTTGTTTCTTTCATAGGAATCTGATTTTCATTGGGCTTGGTGATCCCAGGAGCCTCAAATCCGTCTTGTATAATTTTTTTATTTCCTTTGAATGTCTTTTTCACTTGCATCTCTTATTTCTACATTTACCATTCATACTTCTTTTGTTGTTGGTCATATTCGTTAAATTATTTAAGTGAGTTGTTTTATAGGTTATTTATAGAGTCAAAATAATTATGCATCATTAGAACAACTTTGAAAATTCATATTCATCATTGAGCTACATGGATTTCTTTAGTAGTTCACAAATCTAGAATTTCTAGAAGTCCCTTGTAGAAATATGGTAGTAATTTTCTGCTATTTTTTAGAAAATGTTAAGGAGATTCATTGGAGTTTATTCCACTTTTATTGGGTCATAAAAAAATTTCAATTTAATAACAAAATTTACCCCATATCATTGGCACTTGGTTAGGTTAGGAATTCGGTAGCTTGACTAGCTCACTAGTTCTAGAATTTTCGGGTCTTAGAGTAGTATTTTTTTGCTATTTTTTAGCACCTGTTAATAGGGGTATTTTGGAGTGATTCCACTTGGAATGGAGTCCTAATACATCCTACTTAAAAATAATAGAAAAATCTTATCTCATTTGTATTTCATTTACATGGGAATTTGGAAAATTATCTCACTCATGTAGAAAAACAGGGCCTCCTATAGCACGTGTAAACATGACCAGATTTGCTCCAAAAGCTTGGATTTTGTCTCTTAGACTTGAATCATGACCTGTAGGCTCTGAATCCATGACTTATTAATACCAAAATACCTCTTAATATTTTCCTCTTCTCCATTGCAATTCACCTTTGCAGTTTTGATTAGTGGACAGATTCACGACTTGAAGAACATAATGATGATTTTCATGATTACTTTATGAAGCACCTTGTGAACTTTATTGAAAAAATATATCTTGAATGCGGTGATTTAAGAATGAATTCATTTTGTTTCATATATCTTAAGCTATGGTTTGCATTTCCAACATTGTTGTTTCTATTGCATAGATTACGCTTCCTTTTGATGTACCATTCAGACACTACAAATAGGTTAATGTTTACCTTTCTACAAATAGTATTAACATTTACATTCATGCAAAGTAGAATAACCTTTCCTTTCTACAAAAGTAACTAGGATTTCTTCTCTGCAAAAGTAATTAGGTTTCATTTCTGCAAATAGAGTAACATTTTCATTTCTGCAGTTAGTTTAGGGTTCGATTTCATGATATTCACGTCATTGCCTCAGATCGATGAAAGAATGATACATTTCCTGTTGCACATATAATTTTGACACCTCTTAAGTTTGTACGAACTTCAGGTTGATAATTCAATTCAGTGCACTGGGAGTTGAAGCATTCTTGTTGCAATATTGGGGCTCATCACTTTTTGGTGTCGTTGTCGGGGAGATGTCATAGTATGAATTGTTTTCTTCCCTAGTTGATTCTTTTTTTTTTACTTTATGCAAAAACAAAAAAATAATTTGGCATAATTCATTTCAAAAACATAAAAATTGCATTACATCAGCATTCTTATTACAAAAAAATTATAAAAACAAAAAAAAAAATACTTCTCCAACACCAAACCCCCCATTTGATCATGTTATGCAGTAAGAACCATATTACCATCCACTTTTGCAAGTAGAAGAAGAAAAGGTGGAAGAGAAGGTAAAAGAAATGGATGGATATGATGACAATGAAGAAGATCCTCTTGGATTTCCCATCAAGATATTGATATCAGTGTTTATATGAAGAACATCCCTCCATCTTTCCTTCCCAACTTCCATGGTATGAGGTTAGAGGAACCGGAAACCTTTCTCTTTGAATTGTAAATCCTTTGTAAATATTATGGTTACTTACTTAACACTCAAAAATTGAGAACGTTTCCGACAACATTGAAGGATATAGCTCTTAAATGGTTCATTTAGGGACTAATTCAATAAAATTATGGAATGATTTGTAAAATATATTTCTAGAAAAATATAAAGATCGTGATATTAAAGAAAAAATCTTTAGAATGACTCAAAAGGAAGATGATATCCTTGAGGATCTAATAGAGAGATTTATGTATAAGGTCAAGAGGGAAAAACTATATCATTTAGGATTTGACACACCAAAAACCCTCTTACTTAGAACAATTAGGAATGAGTTGATTTATCTCCTTGATCTCATGAGTAGAAGTGATGTATAACAATTATCATTTGAAGAAATTTTTGAAACATGCAAGCGCATATCAAGAGGAAGGGCACGACTAAGTAAATCAACATCAAGATTGGTAAGTCATGCTGAACTTGGAAATTTTCTTGATAACTTTAAAACAAAATTTCTTAGAAATATAAGTGAATAAGTAGAAATGTTAAGAATACAAAATGAGCAAAAAGAAGATGTTGATATTTGTGTTTTCCATGCAAAATAACATGTTATTAAATATTTCCCATCATTACCAATGTTGAAGGAAGTTTACCAACAGGAAAATGGAGCAAGTCAATCACCAAAGCAACTGTGATATGTAACTTCAAGAGGACCATGACAGCCTATTCAACCTAGTATGGTTCAAGCACCCAATTCAAAATTTCAAGGTTATGCACAACCATCTCAAAACAATTGGAATACACCCTTCCCTTGGCAACTTTGGTCATCTCAACCCTAAAACCAATCTTGGCAACAAGGTTGGTAAGAACCTTATGGAAGAGATCCACAATGTCCTCAATATTTTCTTCAATATCCTCTACCCAACTCCATGTTATCCCTCCCATCCACCCCCACCACAACCGCAACCCCAACCACATCCATCTCAAAGATCCACTCCCACTCAACTACTTTTACCACCATTTCCAAATCCAAACAACAAAGTAACTCATCCCACTTACCATGTTGAGGTAGAACACTTCCAAACAACTCCTCTTGATCTAAATGGTATTCATCTTAGATCAGGAAGATTAGTGAAGAAAAGATTTTTTCCTGATGGCATTGAAGAACAACATTTAGAAGAAGAAGATCCAGAAGAATTATGTATCAAATTGTATAGAGAGAACCATTAGAGCCTGAGATTTAAGAGTTTATGTTATTCTTATCATCAGATCATTTATGTGTTGAATGGACTAATCGGAAAATAGTAGAATATTTGAAATGAATAGAAAAAGAAGACATGAATAATGATCCAAATGAGCAAGCGAACCAAGGGAATCAAAACTATATTGAGGTTTGGTTCCATAAAATCAACAAGATGGAGCATCAGTCTCTTGTTCAACAATTCTTGATTTCATCAAAGTCAAAGCATTTGGTCTCTAATATTAATTTACATGGAAAAGCATATGTTTCAAGACTACACATGAGTTTATTTGTCATCTTGTTATGCACATGGATCCATTAGAAGTATTCCTACACTTGAAAGAGAATTTTTTTTTTTAAGTAGAGTAGGATAGAAAAGAGAAATAAAAAATGGAAAAAGATAGATAAAAAAGGAAAAGAATAAAATCTCAGGTGAAAATTTCTTTTCAGGCACCTGAGATTGGCTAACTGATTGAAAACCTTATTAAGGTGGTTAGTGGGTTGGAAATTAAAAAAAAGGAAAATATCCTAGGTGAAAACTTCCTTTGAGGCACCTAGGCAGAACTACTAGTTGAAAACCTCATTGAGGCAGCTAGCTGGCCTAGGGAAAAAAAAAAAGGAAAAGGAAAAAATTATTTTCTTCATGTATCTCTCTCTGATGAATGTAGGTGGTCTCCAACCTTTGAAAACAACAAGAACAATCTAGCACCAAAAGAAAAAAAAAATGATCAAAGGCCTTGTTATGAAACCATCTCACAAAAAGATAGATCAACGGCTTAAAAACTATCATCTTTGAGGGGGAAACCTCCTTTACATTACATAAATGAACAATTCTTTGATGATACAAATGAAAAGGCCTCATTTCTATATATATAAGTCTAAAGGGTCACAATATAATCAGAGCCTACATAACAATAATAATGTAAGGGCACAAGAATAACAATAGTGGGATTCTATGGGGCACAATAATAACAATATGAGGAATACATGGGCACAAAAATAACAATAAGGGGGCTACACTAACCACAAAAATAAGAGGATACACTAGCAATATAGGGACCTAACATGCCCCTCTCCTTCGAAAAAGTGTTGCCCTCAACGGTTGAGTAGTTTTGGATGCTTCTATATAAAATTCTCATCCTCCCATGTGGAATCTTCAGTGGATAAATTCTTCCATTTGATGAGATATTCTGAAATTGATTGATTTCGTAGCTGTCAATTTCTTGTTTCTGTGACTGCTTTAGGTTCCAATATTACTTTTCCTTCCTCATCAAGTTCTGACAATATTGTTGGGAGCTTGTCACCTATAACCTTCTTTAAGTAGGAAACATGGAAAATTGAGTGAACTCGGGAAGATGCAAGAAGCTCTAATTTGTATGCCATAGTACCAATCTTTTGCAACACCTTGTAAGGGCCATAGTAGATTGGTGATAATTTATTATCCTTCTTAGCTTTCTTGAGGGAAATTTGTTTCTATGGTTGTAGCCATAAAAATCCAGTCACCTACATCAAAAATTCTTTCGTTGCGATGTTGATCTACCTATTCTTTCATTCGATTATGCACCAAAGTGAGGTTATCCTTATGAGTTGGAGAACTTGTTATTGATTATCAATATGATGTTCCACTTCTTGAACTTTATAATTTTCTCTTAAAGATGATGTGACAAACGGTGGATGATATCTATAAAGTGCCATAAATGGGGTCATTTGTTTTGCAATATGGAAGGAAGTGTTATACTACCATTCAGCTAGAGGTAACCACTTGACCGATTGTGTTTGTTTATCAAATACAAAGCAACAAAGATATCCTTCCAATCATTTTTTCACTATCTCAGTTTTCCCATCAGATTGAGGATGATAAGATGCGCTATGAGCTAATTGAGTACCCAGACAAGAAAATAATTTCGTCCAAAAATTTCAAGTGAAAATGAGATCTTTGTCGCTTACAATAATCTTTGGGTTTCCATGTAGCTTTTGAATTGTTTGCATAAATGAAGTAGCAATTGTATCGGTTTTAAATGGATGATATAATGCACAAAAATGTGCACAATTGGTAAGTCTATCAACTACCACCACGATGACACTCTTTCCTTCGAACTTTGGTAAACCTGTGATAAAATCCATTGAAACCTCCTCCCAACGTTGACTTGGAATGACTAAAAGTTGTAACAAACCTGGGGTCTTAATTGTCTCAACTTTATTTTGTTGGAAAACCAAGAATTCTACCACAAACTTTTGAATATTAGATTTAAGGCCCTCTAAAAAAAAATTCCTTCTTGACCCTGTGGTAAGTTTTTAAAAATCCTGAGTGCCCTCCTAAGGGACAAGTGTGCAATTCCAAAAGAATCTTTCGTTTGAGCTGAGAATTATTACAAATATATAAGCAATATTTGTACCATAATGGATCATTTTTCTAGCTAAATGTATCAGATGTACTAGGCTCTTGCTACAACTTTTGAATGAGAGTCCACACTTCTTCGCCATTCTTCCATTCATCCCTTGCTTCGGTTATCCAATCTGGTTGGATAATAGAAATGGCACAAAGAAATTCTTCCACATCCTCATCCTTTATTGAGAGTGCATTTGCAACAACAATTTTCTTCCCTTTTTTTTAGATGATTTCAAAGTCATAACCGAACATCTTTGTGACCCATTTTTACTGCTCTTCTAAAGATAAATTTGTTCCAAAAAATGTTTAAGACTATCATGGTCTGTTTTCCAACATTTCCTTCTCATAAATAGGTTTGTGTAAATACTTTCCTTTGATTGGATGACTTTCAAAAGAAATGGGTCTTCCTTCTTGCATTAAAGCAACACCAATTCAATTTCCTGAGGCATCATATTCCACAATAAAGGTTTTTGTGAAGGCTGGCATAGCTAAGACCAGTGCTTGGTAGATTGCCTCTTTAAGATGTTCAAAGGCCTTAGTTGCTTCTGGAGTCCAAATAAATGCATCTTTCTTCAGTAATGTTGTTAGAGGTGTTTCTATTCTCCCATAACTCTTTAAAAACTTGCGATAATACCCTATCAACCCAAGAAATCCTTGAATATGCGTAATGGTTGTGGGGATTTTCCATTCCTTAATGGATTTAATTTTGTTAGGGTCTATATTAAAACCCTCATGAGATACAATATGACCCAGATAGTCCACTTTCTGTACTCCAAAGAAACATTTGGAGGTTTTTGCATATAATTGTTTCTTCTCCAATAGTTTGAGCATCCTATCAACATGTTGAACATGATCCTTTTAAGACTTGTTGTAGATAAGCATATCATCAAAAAATACTATTGCAAGTTTTCTAAGGAAGGGTTTGAAAATGGAATTCATCAAACCTTGAAATGTAGAAAGTGCATTTTTAAGGCCAAAAGGCATGACCGAAAATTCATAATGACCCTCATGAGTTCTAAATGTTGTTTCTGGAATGTCTTTAGTCTTCATTCTAATTTGATGATATCTTGAACGAAGATCCAACTTGGTGAAGTAAATTTCTCCATGTATTTATCATAAATTCATCAATGACAAGAATGGTAAATTTATCTTTAATAGTGAGCTTGTTGGGATCCCTATAATTTGGACACATGTGCCACAATCCATCCTTCTTATGCACCAATACTACTGGAGTAGAGAAAGAACTTTGACTATATCAAATTATACCAGCCTCTAGCATTTCTACAACCATATGTTCAATTTCACTCTTTTGGGCATAGGGATATATGTAAGGCCTGATGTTTTGAGGAATACTTCGTGGAATCAAATTAATATCATGATCATGATCACAAATAGTTGGGAGGCCTTTGAGAGTCTAAAATACCTTGCAATGATTTTCCAATCCTTTTTTGAGATATGGAGAAATAGATTATTTTTATGTTTGAATCTCTAGTGAGAACAATTGGGAAATTATGCCCCATTGTTATTTCTTTAGAAGCTTTGTCATGCCATTAGAGCTGATTAACTTTCTTGGCTTCTCTGTGATGCCCCTTAATTCAACTTCCTTTCCTTCCCAAAAAAAATTCAAGAAAAGTTCTTGAAAATTAAAATCTATCGTACCCAAATATTGTAACCATTGGACTCCTAGTACAACATTGACACCAGCCATTGGAATGGAAAGAACTGGACTATTTAATACATAATTCCACATGGTTATCTTGATATTATGGCACTTTCCAGATCAATTTATAGTTCCTTCATTTTCAACCATCACTTGACACTCTGGTGTTGGATATAGGAAGGAATTCAATTCATTGGCTATCTTACAATGAATAAAATTATGGGTACTATCCGAATCAATCAAAATTGTTACCTTTTTATTCTCGATATGTTCTTCTATCTTGAGAGTTTGAGGGGTGGTAATTCCTACCAATGCATTACAAGATATGGCCGGATTCATTTATTCTTTCTCTAAGGTTGGTTCCTAGTGAGTATTCTCTTCTTTTGATGTTTCTTATTCCTTTTCTTCCTTCGCTTCACAATCTATGTAAAATAATTTCTTCTCAACATACTTATTACCTTTAGTATATTTTCTATCACAATTGTAACAAAGCCCATTTTCTCTTTTTCCTTCCAATTATTGTGGTTTCAACCTTGGAGGTTGTAGAAGCATAGGAGCAACAACACTTCCATCTTTATAGTTGTGGGTGGTAGACTTCCTTGTTGCCATAATTTTTCTTTCAACATTTTTTGCCACCTTGAATGCCTTTTCTAATGAATCAAGTTCCCAAAGGAAAACATTATGTTGTATGTTATCCTTTAAAGTCCTTATGAAGACATCAATCCTATGCTCCTCTAAAATATCATTTACCCTTATATTTAATTTTTGGAAGTCCTCAATGTGCTCTGTCATTGAACCCTTTTGTTTGAGATTTATCAATTGGCTAAAGAAGGTGTTTCTCTTTGCATCATCATAATGTGTTATCATATCCTCCATAAAAATTGACCAAGTGACAAGTGGTTTACACGAACAAAGACATCGATACCATACAAACTTATTAAGTTCTAACTATAAAGTTGCAATGCGTACATTTTGTGTGTGTTGTGCATTATGGAGATCAAACTATTGCTCCATCTATATTATCCATGTTACCAAATCCTTGCCATCAAAATTCCTCATATCAATATTTGGAATATAGTGGGTCTTCAATCCAATGTTAGAGTCTATGAAATCATGATTAACATTTATTTTTTTCTCATCATGAGTTTGATTTAATAGATTTTCTCCATTAGGAATCATTTCTTGTAGCAACTTTGTCAAACTTTCTTTCAAACCTTCCACGTCTTCTTTTCAACCATCCTTCAAACCTTCCATGTCTTCTTTTAATCCATCCTTCAAACCTTCCATGCCTGATTTCAAACCATTATTCAAACCATCCATCTTACCTTCCATTTCATTTTTGGTTACTCTTTGTGAGAGAAAAATTTGTTGCACTTGGTCTCGTAATTTGGATATATCATGTTCCATTTCTTCCTCTTCTTCATGTGTCATAGTAGAGATTTATGGTTTCTTACTAGGTGTTCCATTTTTTTGTTTCGGGTGATTTTGGAATCAAACAATGATATTGATGCCTCACTATGCAAGGCGCTCCTTTTGCAAATGAAGCCAAAACTTGTCGCCCACCTGAAACTTGTGCAACACTCGATGTTGATCATGGCGCTACTTGTACTTAGCATTAGCTTTGTCCAATATATCATGGACCTATTGGCGGATGTGTTGAATGTGCTCAATGAAGTTGTTAGCCCTTTCAGCTTTGGACTGCACATGAGCTGAATCTACCTGAGTGGCTACAAGTGGTATGGCCACATCAATGGGGCATAATGGCTGAAATCCCAGCCCTACCTAATAGGGGTTGTGGCCTGTTGAGCCGTGGAAAACTCTATTGTAGATGTGTTGGACATAGAGGATACTTTCATCCCATGTGTGTGGATGCTTCGAGTTCTACATGCGTAGAATGTGTATAATCATCTTGTTGACAACCTCTGTTTGGCCAACATTTTGGGGATGGAAAGTCGTGGACTTAGTAATTTTTGTATCCAACATCAACTAGAGACTTGACCAAAATGCAGTCAGGAATATGTTGTCCCGATCTGAGATAATGGATTTTCAGATCCTAAAGTGTACCCACACTCACTCAAAGAAGAGCTTAGTAGTGGCCTCTGTTGTGATACTCTTCTTGCAAGCTGCCATGATGGCCATCTTAGAGAATCTATCAATGACCATGAAAATGCAATCATTGTCATGATTAGTAGAAGGAAGGCCCGACATATAATCCATGGAGACAAATTCCTAACGTCGACTAGGAGTAGGTAGAGGATTATATCGGCCTTGCTTCTTGATTGTTGTTTTGACAATGGCACAAGAAGTGTAGGATCTAATGTACTTCCCAACATTCTGACGAAGTTTCAGCCAATAAAAATAACTCTGCAATACCACCACTATTTTCTCTACTCCGATATGTCCAGCAACCCGACTGTAGTGCGTCTCCTAAATCATCTCGGCATGCTCACTTGAAGGAACACATATGTGTCCCAAGTGGCATAATAGTGCATCCTATAGGTGAAAATTTGGAACTTTCTTCCATTCCAGGAGTGTCTAGTATATGCTGCCAAATTCTGGATCGCTCTTCTAAAGATGCGGCCACCCCGATGTCTCGTGCCACAATAGTCGAGCACAGTGATTAGTGCCATGACCGATGGTTGACTGAGGCAATCAACGACATTATTGGTGTTTCCCTTCCTATACTTAATGTTCAAATGGAACTTTTGTAGATAGGTAGACCATTTTTTATCGCAATCGTTCTACAACTTCCCTTGTGTTTGTATGAACTGTAGAGGTCAGTGGTCTGTGTGGATGATCGTTTCCTTCCCCATAATGTAATGCTTCCATAGACAGTAGGCCTACATGATGGAATACATTTCTTTGTCATAAGTGGGGTACCTTCAGACTGTGTCTGAAAGTGTCTCTGTGGTAAGCCACTGGATGCCCATGTTGAGTAAGAACTGCACTAATAGCATAGTCAGAGGCATTTGTCTCAATCTCAAATGGTTGTTGCAGGTCTGGTAATATGAGCACTAGTATAGAATAGAGGAGATTCTTCAACTCAGAGAATGTTTGCTATTGCTTCCCTTGGTGACTTGCCTTAAAGGCCAAGTGATATGAGAGAACCCCAACATGAACCTACAGTAGAAATTGGCAAGACCCAAAAATTTGTAGATATCTATTAAAGTGGTTGGGGCTGGCCAATCCTGAATGAATTATATCTTGGATGGGCCCACATGTACACCCTACTCATCAATGATGTACCCCAGATATTGAACCTGGGTCAGGCCAAAGGTGCATTTCTCCAAGTTATCACACAACTTGTTTTGTCGAAGGGTTTGAAGGACCTATTGAATATGATCGAGGTGCTCTTCCCAACTCTGACTGAAGATCAAGATGTCATTTAAATACACCAACACGAAAGCATTAGTGAAGGGCCACAAAATTTCGTCCATCCATCTCATGAAGGTTGTAGGGGTGTTCGTCAATTCGAACGACGTCACCAACCATTCGAAAAGGCCCTCCTTGGATTTGAAGGCAGTCTTCCACACATCGAAGGGTTCAATAGGCACATGGTGATAACCTGAATTCAAGTCTATCTTACTGAAATATTTTGCCCCCTTGAGCTAGTCCATAAGGTCATCAATCCATTGGATTGGGTACCTTTTTTGGAAAGTGATCTTGTTCAGTGCCTGATAGTCAATACAAATTCTGAAGGTCCCATCCTTCTTCTGTACCAATACAATTGGGCTCCCAAAGGGTGATGAGCTTGGCCTGATGTGCCCTTTCTATAGTAGTTCTTGAATATACCTCTTGATCTCGTTGTTCTATAGAATAGAACGTCGATAGATTGGTCCATTGGGCAGCAACGCACTCGAGGTCAGATCGATGGAGTGCTTGACATTACAATGCAGAGGTACCCCTGCGGGTGAGGCAAAAATATCCCTATACTCCTCCATGACCTCGCCCATCTACTATTTCTGTGAAGAGGAGCCCTACCAGGAAGCCGTGGCCACAACCTTCTTCTTTCTTTGGTGGAAAATCACAAGGAAAAAAAAATCCTGGTTTGGGAAATGATCTTATTACCTTTCTTTGCAGTGATCAAAGAGATGGTGGTAGGCGGGGCTACCTCCAGTATCCTGTACAACTTATTAGCCAAAGTAATAATCACAAAGTAAGGTATAGACTCATATACAGCATGTCACTTCTATAAGTATGATTCTCCTAACAATACATCAGAAACTTCAATAGGATCAACGTCACATAGTACCTCATCCGTGAAATGCTTGATGCTGTAGGGAAGGCAACACTGTTAGCTGACGCAAAGATCTCATCCTTTGTGAAGCCACCCAATGGTGTATGGTTGTGGATGTGATGTAATCTTTAGGCCTAGTCGATTCATGACTTCTGCTGAAATGAGGTTCTTTTGGCTCCCGTTGTCAACAATGAACTACAACGAAGAACCCTTCACCCACATCTGTGAGTGGAAGAGGTTTTCCCCCTCCTCTGGTTCTTCAGGCTCAATTTTCGAGATCTTTTTTGTGGCCATGGTGGCACTAGGCTCCGCATCAATGATATGCTTCCCTCTACCAGTCCCCTTATCGGGTTTGGATTCAGATTCAAAACTTTTGTCTCATTTTGAAGCCTTCAACTCATCCACCAATGACTTCTTGGCCCAACACTCACTGGTATTGTGAGTGGAGCTCTTATGGAACTCACACCAATTTTCCATGTCCTTCTTCGTCTTCATGGTGTTTTTATTTGCTTGCAGCTTTGGTGGGTTGTCCTAGGTAGCCATGCCTTGGCTTGGTCCCTTGTATATTGGTTTTGGGGTGTGTTTTCCTTTCTTTGGATTCGCAGATCCAAAGTTCCACTTCTTTTGTTTAAATTTCTTCCCAATCTTTATAGCGTACCAATATGTCATGCAGAGCGAAGAAATGTCCAAGAACTACATCTCATCCTGGATGTACTTGTGTAGATAGTCGCAGTACTTGAGTACTAAATGTCGCTTAGTATCCTTGATACCCAACTTCGTGTGAAGGGTATGGAAAGTATTTGTGAACTCTGGCACATCTTGGTTCCTTGCTTGTCGTAGCGTGGTCCACTTTATTTATTGATTTTCATAGCTCCTGACAGGGTAATAATGTTCCTTCATGGTGTCTCAAAAATAATTCCAAGTGGGTGCCACTGAAAAAAATGAGGGTTCACTCTCATCCTTTTGTTCATAGTAGGTTTCCCACCAGTCCTTGACATGTGGGGTGGCTTTGAGAAGTGAAAATGTAATCTTTTCCCGATTGGAAAAGTCATGAACTAAAAAATATCCTTCCAATAGATTTAACCATTTATCTACGACATCTACATCTATCAGGCCTTCAAATATGGGAATATTGAAGTTAACATGTACCTTAAAAGGAGTGGCACCTCCAGATGGCTGTTGGACACCTGTGGGTAGCCGTAGAAGAATCTGGGAAAAGTTATCCATTATCGCGTCCCTCTGTCGCTCGAGGTCTTCCTCGAGAAACATTTTGAAAGGATATTCTGCCCCCTCGTCTTTCTTTTCTTCCGCTTGGGAGGCCGTCAGGATTTGTGAGGTTGATCCTGCAATGGTTCAACTAGATCGAGACCTAATTCCTTATACCTTGACCTCGTTGGGTACATGCAAAGAAAAACAGAGAAAGAGTAGATCACTCTGATACCACTGATACAAACTTAAATAGGAATGAAAAAACTTATAGATATAATCATAAACACATAGATCCAGTAGAAAAACACTTCATTTCATTAATAGAAAAACAGTGAACTATGCTTACAAACAGAATGGAAATAAGATAGCTCGGGCGATGGTAGCTTATCTCTGAGAAGAGATGTGGCAGCTACATTCCTCTGAACTAAGTTACAATGAGGCTCAAGGGCCTTTTTATTATTCAACAATAAGGGAAAACCCTAAACAACCAAAACCTAACCAGAGGAGATGTAACACCAAGATTTTATGGGCCCCGTTGGGGTTAGTTGGGTAGCCAACTTACCGAGGTCATAACTTGGTCATATTATCATTGTTTAACATGTATGATACCTCATTGGAAAGATCTCTTCGACGAATAAAACTATTAACATGAGTGCTTTGGGAATCACCAAAGCAATTTTTCCAAAAAAAATGTCGTTTAGGCCTTAAAACTGCTCCAGATGTTCAGGACATGAAAAAGTGCCAAAAACAATAAATTGTGCTACAAATAAGGAAAAATATGAAACTGACTGGGGGGTCTAGGTGGAATAGGCTAGTGGACATCAATATCCACTTGGATCATCCGACTAATTTTTCAAACAAAAGTTATGCAAAATTTAAAAAATACACACATTTTTCTTGCTTTTTAGGAACTAGATATTGTAGTTGTTGTATCTCTCTAATTGTGAATCTCCATGATCTAAAATTTTGTCCTGTATTATCCCTCTCATTTTTCTTTCCAATCAAATAATTCATACCAATATTGGATTCTCCAAGAAATATTTATTCCCAATCTCCCATGATCACCTGATTATATATTGGTTCAGTAGAGAAAACTTGTATGGAATGCCAAGTGTCACTATTTTGACCTTTAATGGTACCCAAAAAACTATCATTCATCCTCCTTTTGTCACATTTTACAAAATTCAAATCCTATGCTCAAAGAGAGATTTATGATGATTTTCCCTAGGTCACCTGTTTGTGATTGAATTTTGGAGCCTACAAAAACCCTAACTTCCTCGGATTGTATCTCTAAAAATATAGCAAGACAAGATTTGAAATTTGTACACGAAGTTCACCAATATATCAACTCCATGCAGCTGCAATTTCATCTTCTAAAGCTTCACAGAAAAAAAAAAACATTATAGTGAAAATTCCATGATGGTCCGTTTGAAGCAGCGAAACCCTAGAATCCAAAGCTCTGATACCAAATGTTTTGCAACCAACTCATGAAACGATAGATCAATGACTTAAAAATTATCCTCTTTGAGGGGAAAACCTCCTTTACATTACATAAATGAACAATTCTTGGATGATACAAATGACAAGGCCTCCTTTCTATATATAAGAGTCTAAAGGGTCTCAATATAATCACAACCTAGATAACAATAAAAATGTAAGGGCACAACAATAAAAACAAAGGGCTTCTATGGGGAAAAATAATAACAATGTGGAGACTACATGGTCACAACAATAAAAATAAGGGGGCTACACTAATAATAACAATAAGGGGCTACACTAGTAGTATAGGGACCTAACAAACCTAGTCAAAGGAATTCAAACTTGGGATTTCTCCCCCTTTTCCCAGATGCTCCAACAGGACCAAGGCCACGTCAATACATCACCATCATCCATTTCCAACATCCACCCATAATTTCCAAGCCTTTCCCATTCATTTCCCTCACTGTCCTAAAATGCTACCGAAAGGTTATATTTTGCTACAGGAGTCCAAAATACAAGGGGAAAAATTTATTTTTACCATATCTCAAAAACTATGCATATCTTTTCTAAGATCATGGGGAGATGCATGTGGATAATGGTAACAAGCTCAAGAAAATTCAACAAATTCTAGTGCACACTTTCTGAGAAATTGACCTCTATCACATACAACAATTTTTTCATGAGATTTGTGCATCCATTGGCCATTTTTTTTTATGGGGAGATGCATAAGGATGATATAAACATGCTCATAAGATTTCAGGTCAATCCAATCTACCGTTTGAGAGACATTGTTAGGTTCCTATATTACTAATGTAACCCCTTATTGTTATTAGTACAACCCCCTTATTATATGGTTGTGCCCATGTATACCCCATATCGTTATTATTGTGCCCCATAGAAACCCACTATTGTTATTATTATTCCCTTACATTATTATTGTTACGTCGTCTCTGATTATATTATGACCCCTTAGACTCCTATATATAGAAAGAAGCTCTTGTCATTTGTATCATCCAAGAATTATTCATTTGTGTAATGTAGAGGAGGTTACCTCCTCGAAGAGGCTTATTTTGAAGGCATTGATCTCTCTTTTATATCTTTTTGTGAGCTGGTTTCATAACATTTGGTATAAGAACTTTGAATTCTAGGGTTTCACTGCTCCAAACAGGTCATCATGGAATTTTCACTATAACATTAATTATGTGACGTTTCAAAAGCTAAAAATAAAACCCATTTGAGAAGACATCTCACTGAACCGTGGGTGAATTTGAGATGTTGTATCGCTATATGTTTAAATATATCATCTAAAGAAGTTAGGGTTTTTGCAAGGTCCAAATTTCCATCTCAAATAGGTCATCGTGAAATTTTCGCTATAATTGTTTTTCTGCAAAGTTTCAGACTCTAAAATTAAAACCCATTTGAGAAGAAAACTTGCTAAAGCTCGGGCCTGAATTTCTGATCTTTCTTTGTTATATTTTTGGAGATACAATCCAAGACATTTAGGGTTTCTGCAGGCTCCCGAATTACATACCAAATAGGTGACCTTGGGAAAATTGTCATAACTTTCTCTTTGAGTATTAGATTGAAATTTCGTAAGAAGTTACAGAAAGAGGATGAACTGTAGATTTTGATATATTAGTTTCAAGTCTTAAGGTTGAAACCATGACACATGGAACTTCATAAAAATTCACTCTACTGAACCAATCTATAATCAGGTTATCGTGGGAGATTTCACATAACTCTTCCTTACAAAATCAAATCTTGATCAAACTTGTGGGGTTATAAAGAGGACTCCGAGGGCTACCTCAGGACGTAATTTTAGAACTAGGAGATATAAAATTATAGTGTTACAGTCATTTCAAGATCTAGCTCCTAAAATCAAGAAAAGGCGATATGAGGAAGTTTGATGGCAAGGATCTATTAAATTGGATACTACAGATGGAGAAATATTTTGATCTCCATGAGGTCCAATTGTTACAAAAGGTACATATTGCATCTTTATATTTAGAACCGAATTAATTTTTATGGTATGAAGGGCTTTGTTCTGATAAATCACTTGTCACGTGGTCAATTTTCATGGAGGAAATGATAGCACATTATGAGGATACAAAGAGAAACACCTTCTTTAGCCAATTGTTAAATCTCAAACAAAAGGATTCAATGGTAGAGCACATTAAGGAATTTTAAAAATTGAACATAAGGGTAAATGATATTCCACAGAAGCAAAGGATTGATGTCTTCATAGGGACTTTAAAGGATAACATTCAACATGAGGTTCTTCTTTGGGAACCTGATTCATTGGAGAAGGCATTCAAGTTGGCAAGAGAAATTGAAAGCGAAATTATGGAAACAAGGAATCCCACCACTAACGACTATAATTATGGAAGTGTTTTTTCTCCTAGCCTTCCACAACCTACAAGGTTTACACCACAACAATTGGAAGAAAAAAGAGAAAAAGGGCTTTGTTACAATTATGATAGCAAATACATTAAAGGTCATAAGTGTGCTGAGAAGAAATTATTTTACATAGATTATGAAGAGGAGGAAGAAAAGGATCAAGAAACATCAAAAGAAGAGAATATACACCAGGAACCAACCCCAAAGAAAGAATAAATGAATCCGACCATATCTTGTAAAGAATTAGCAAGAATTACCACTCGTCAAGCTCTCAAGATAGAAGGACATATCAAGAAGAAAAAGGTTCAAGAAGTGAAAAATCACATCGAGGAAGAAGAAATGAATCTAACCATATCTTGTAATGCATTGACCGAAATTAACACTCCTCAAACTATCAAGATAGAAGGACATATCAAGAAACAAAAATGTTCAAGAAGTGAAAGCTCACATCAAACATCAAGAAATGAATCCGACCATATACTGTAATGCATTGGAAGAAATTACCACTCCTCAAACTCTCAAGATAGAAGGACATATCAAGAAGAAAAAGATTAGAGCAGTGAAAGATCACATCGAGCATCAACAACAAGTTCTCCAAATTTTAAATGATAACACCACTTTGGTGCAGAATTGAATGAAACAATAAGAAAATCAACGTCGTAGTGAAAGAAGTTTTGATGTAGGCGATTGGGTATTTTTACGACTACATCTCAAGCAAGCTATTTACGAGAAGGAAATGTTGGCAATACTACATGCACTTAAGAAATGGCAACCTTACCTAATGGGAAGACACTTCAAGGTAAAAATGGATCATGATAGTCTTAAATACTTTTTAGAACAAAGATTATCTTGAGAAGAACAAAAAAAATGGGTCACAAATATGTTGGGTTATGACTTTGAAATCATCTGCAAAAAGGAGAAGCAAAATGTTGTTGCAGATGTACTCTCAAGAAAGGATGAGGATGTGGAAGCATTGTTTTGTGCTATTTCTATTATCCAACCAAATTGGATAAACGAAGCAAGGGATGAATGGAATAACGACGAAGAAGTGTGGCCACACATTCAAAAGTTGCAAAAGATCCCAGTTCAAACAATATTTCCAGAACTTGACGAGGAAGGAAAAATCATATTGGAACCTGGAGTAGTCACAAAAATAAGAACCCGACAGCTACAAAATCAATTAATTTCAGAGTATCTCATCGAGTGAAAGAACTTACCCGCTGAAGATTCCACATGGGAGGACAAGAATTTTATACATAAGCATCAAGAACTACTCAAGTGTTGAGAACAACACTTTTTGAAGGAGAGGGGCATGTTATGATCCAGGTGGATATTGGTGGCCACCTGCCAAGTCCATTGGGACCCCAACCATTTTTTGTTTCAGCTTTTCAGCTTCCTTAATTGTAGCATAGTTTACTATTTTTAGCAGTTTTTCGGGTCCTCAACTTCCAGAGTTGTTTTGAGGCCCTGAACAACGTTTTTGGGAAAACTGGGAGCAACATGGGTCCATGCACTAATGTTGCTCTTCCCAAAGTTGTAGTTCTCAGATAGATCTTTCTAACGAGATATTGTGCGCATCAAACAGAGATCGTATGCCAAAGTAACGACCCCGGGAAGTTGATGTACCAATTTACCCAAACGGGGCCCACAGTTTGGTGTTTCATCTTCTAGGATTAGGTTTTTGGATGTTTAGGATTTTCCATTGTTTCTCAACAATAAATAGGCCTTCGAGCCTCATTGTAACACAGTTCAGAGGCAAGTAGCCCCACATCTCTTATCAGAGATAAGCTACCATCGCCCTAGTTGATTTATTTCCATTGTTGTTTGTAAGCATATTTCAGTATTTTACATTAATGAAATGAAGTATTATTTCCACTGCATCTCTGTGTTTATGGTTATCTTTGTAATTTGTTGCATTCCTGTTTAAATCTGGATCAGTGGCATCAGGGCGGTCTGCTTTTTCTCTATTTTTCTTTGCATGTCCCCAATGAGGTCAGGATATAAGGAGTTAGGGCTTGAACTAGTCGAACCTTTGCAAGACCAACCTCACAAATCTCGACGGCCTCCCATGGGGGATGAAAAGAAAGATGAGGGGGTAGGAAATCCTATCAAAATCTTGCTCGAAGAAGCCCTCAAGTGACAAAAGAAGGCGATGATGGACAACTTTAACAATTCCTTACGACTACCTAAGGGGCGATGCAGTCAACCTTCCACACTAATCCTAGAAATGCCACACCGTTTAAGGTACAAGTTAATTTTGAAATCCCCATATTCGAGGATTAGATAGATGCAGATGTCGTCAATAAATGGTTAAATCTGCTAGAGGATTATTTTTTTGTTCATGATTTTTCCAATCGGGAAAAGATTATTTTCGTTCTTCTCAAAGCAGCCCCCCACGTCAAGGACTGGTGGGAAACCTACAGTGAGCAGAAGGATGAAAGTACAGGCTCACTATTTTCAGCTGCACCCACTTGGGATTCATTCTGGAATGCCATCAAGGAGTCGTACTACCCTGTTGGAAGCTATGAGGATCAATACAAAAGTGGACCATGCTGCGGCAGGGAAGGGACCAAGACGTGCCGAGGTTTACCAATATTTTCCATACCCTTCACACAAAGTTGGGTATCAAGGATTCAGAGCAGCATTTGGTACTCAAATACCGCAGCTACCTACACAAGTACATCCAGGAAGAAATAAAATCGTTGAATATCCCCTCGCTCGGCACAGCATACCGATATTCCATCAAGGTCGAGCAAAATTTTAAACAGAAGAAGCGAGACTTTGGATCTGCGAATCCAAAGCAAGGGAAAGGTGCCCCAAACCGTAGAACAAAGGAAAAAGCCAAGGCGAGGTGACCCAAGACAACCTGCCAAAGCTGCAAGCAAAGAACCTCATTTCGGCAGAGGTCATGAAGCAGCTGGGCTTATCGACCATAGCACATCCACAACCGTACACCATCGGGTGGCTTCACCAAGGACGGATCTTCGCGTGAGCCAGCAATGTCGCCTTTCATACAACATCAAGCCCTTCACAGATGAGGTATTGTGTGACATTGCTCCCCTTGAAGTTTGTGATGTATTATTAGGACAACCATACTTGTGGAAGCG
>APFE030864047.1:40352-53054 GCA_000404065.3 Pinus taeda | reverse complement strand
TATTATTGTGCCCCATAGAAGCCCACTATTGTTATTATTGTGCCCTTACATTATTATTGTTATGTCGGCTCTAATTATATTATGACCCCTTAGACTCCTAGATATAGAAAGGAGGTCTTGTCATTTATATCATCCAAGAATTATTCATTTGTGTAATGTAAAGGAGGTTGTCCCCTTGAAGAGGCTTATTTTGAAGGTGTTGATCTCTCTTTTATATCTTTTTGTGAGTTAGTTTCATAACAGATATGGTTAATACAATTCTGCTACAAGAGTGTTCCCGAATTATTACAAGCGTGACCATAATTGCTACATGATTGTGATCGACATAGAAAAATGGTTCAGATCTTATGTTTTTCATCTAAGAACAAGAAGAGGGGTCCACTATAGCCTCATCATTCCTTTTCCACACCACTTGACATCTTATCCACTCTCATTTCCACCTCTATCCATAAAAAACACCACTTTTCACCTCTTATTCCATCTCTTCTACCATAGAAAATGCCTTTGACCACTATCAATTGGTTACTCGTGAATTATCAGTATTTTTAGAGATAGAAACTGAAGGAAATTTTGATCTTAGAAGGGTCTATGTGACTACTACAATAAGACACATAGTCTTGTAGCAGTCTACACATCCCTTGCCAGACCATAGCTAGAGCACAAGATCCATAAGTCAACTACCATGCAACATTGGAGGATTCAAAACCATGATCTTGAGAAGCTATAGGACCTCCTGTAGAATGCTAGAAGATCATCATTAGAGCAGGAGATGCATGCATGTAGCAGATCAAATAGATGGATTTTTGAAGCAGTAAAGCCTTGAAGCAGAAGACCACAGATACAAGCTCCAAAGTGTATTTTATTACCCAACAAACAACAACATTTGATCCAAAGAAGAGAACTTAAATATAGAATGAATTGCATCATTGAATTTTCAGCCAACAGAAAGCATAAAAAATTCTTGAAATTACAGGAAGCAAGGGAGACAAAGAAATGACCTCTTCTAAGATACTCAGACACAACCTCACCCATGTCTAGATCTTCCATGCAACTAAAGGATCAACACATCAATGAGAAACCACTAGGTAGGAACATGTATGCACTATACTTCACCTCTCCTCTTGAAAATATGATGGTTAAAAAAAAATCAATGCACGAGAGAGTGTTTTGTATGTTGAAGGTGGCCAACAGTCTCAACAACCCTCAAACGGTTAAGTGCATCCAACTCCCTCACTCACGCAACATGGAAAATAACAAGAAAATGAGGATGATAATTATGAGGAGTGGGCCAATGGGGTTGAGAAGTTACGAAGGTGGTAGGTGTGGGACAACTCATCCAACGCACTGAGCCCACCACCAAACCACAAAAGGAATAAGGGATGAGCTAGAACTTCATTTGTCCCAAGATTCCATTCCCAAAAGGTAAGAGAGGCCCACTAATTCATTGAAGGTTGAGCTAGATGCTACCAGGGGTTGTTGAGGGTGCTACAAAAAAGCTACAAGATTAGTTTGTAGGTGCTACAGGACTAGACACCACTACTACATGAACACCTGAATTGCTACAGTAATGTATAGGAGGTGCTACATGATTGAACTAAGAGGAGAAAAGGAGTCCAAACCACCAAGAATTTTCCTCAAACCCACATGAACATAAATAACTCATCCTAAGAAGGGTAAGTAGCATCCTCCCTCCTCAGTTTCCATATAATTTCATAGTGAATTTTTCTTGCTATAGGCATCTTGTCGCAAAATCTTGAAGTGGTAAATTCGTTTAAAATGTATGTTTTCTTACATAAGAGGGGAATGCAAGAGTAGAGGAAGTCTTTCAATGAGATAAGGGGTATCATTATTCTCCTTCTCCAACTAAAAATCAACCACGCTATCTCTATCTCTGCACCCTAGGCTATTCAAAAGAAAATATTGGAAATTCCCTTCAAAAAAATTAAGGAGAGAACAGTAGGAGCCATGTGGGGGAGGTTTCAACCAAAGGGGAAGCAACTTTTGACACCCATGAGAAGGCCAACCACTAGAGAAGCCACATATAAGCATCTCAAGGCACAAACTTCCCTGTTATAGGAGAAAACAAAGTTACTACAAGAGAAAAAGAGTTGCTACAAGAGAAACAGTGTTGCTACACGAAGAGACATGTTTGCTACAGCAAAAGACAATGTGCTATAGGAAAGTCGATAGAGCTGGAAAAATATTTTTTTTGAGAAAATTTACCATATATTTGAAGAGGGGCATCTAATATAATGATAAGTACATATTTTTCTCTACCATATGTGGACAAGAAACCTACAAAACCTCTCATTCCTTCAACCAAAATTCTAATTGTAGTTTGAGAATAAAAAAATGAATTTGAATGTTTCGTTTGAGTTAAGCAAGATAAGAAAGGAAATGGAATTGTTTTTGAATTGTGTCTGAAGTTTTCCTTCCTCTAACTAGTATGGATAAAAATTCTCTTTTACCCCTGTAGCAGATTGGGAGTATTGGTTTGCCAAAGTTTAGAAAATCACAGTGACAATCATGCGGGGGATGGTTTAAATTAAAGAGAATCCATAGACTCATCAAGGATTCTAATTATCATATATGTTGTGGAGAATGTTCGAAAACTTGTATCATGAGAAAACTTTGTGGACATAATCAAGGAAACTTTTATTAAGATACAAGCACAAGCCTAATTAGAACTTGGAGAAAAGGATCGATCTATAGAAGAAGAAGCTGTATAAGAAGTGGAATATGATGGAGCAAATGAAGATGTGTCAAAATTACTTTTGAGGTAACTTGGGATGTTAAGGAGGCCACTAGGACCATGAATTAGGCACAATTAGGTCACTAAGTTTTCGAGAGGATGAGCAACACTTTCAGTAGGAGGGCATGATGAGCCTCGAAATTAGACACAAATTAAGGCCCATCTAACAATCCTTAAGCACATTGAACCTTTATTTTTGCATTAGATTACATATTTTTAGCTTTAATATGTTCATTACGAAATTTTAGATATGATTGCATATTATGTGCCTACTATTATTTATTTATGTAGAATATTGTGAGAATATTGGGCAGATTATGAAGATTTGGAGGAGGAGATAATCTAGGGACTTGCTCCTTGCTACTAGAGTATAAATATTGGATAGTAAATGAACAATATATTATTAAATTATTGCACAACTTCTAGAGTTCCAGCAATTGAGAAAATCTAGGAATTTGTTCCCTATCATTTAATGCAAATTCCTAGTGTTGGGAACCATATCCACTATTTGAGGGATTTTTTAAGGGAAATTTTGCTCCTTTCAAGTATAATGCTTCCTCATCACTTTGCTTAAGTACCAATTTGAATTTTCCTCTAAGGGCATGTATTTCATAGTCTTCTTGTGGAAAGAACTTGTTATTTAGCAGCCCCACTTTCATTTCTAGCAAGGATGTCCCTGGATTTTTTTAAAATAATGAAGTTTGGTGCCATTTTTAGCTTCTAAAGCTTGGTTTCCTTCATAGGAATCTTATTTTTCTTGGGCTTGGCCATCCAAATAGACTTAGATCCCTCTTGTATAAATTCTTTATTTCCTTTGAATGTATTTTTCACTTGCATCTCTTATTTCTTCATTTACTATTCATACTTCTTTTATTGTAGGTCATATTGGTTAAATTATTGAAGTGAGTTTTTTTGTAGGTTATCTAAAATGTAACAAGTTTGATGCATCCTTATAACAACTTTCAAAATTCATATCCATCATTTAGCTACTTGGATTGGTTTACTAGTTCACAAATCTAGAATTTATGAAAGTTACTTGTAGCAAAATAGTAATTTTCTGCTATTTTTTAGAACATGTTAATAATCTTCATTTGAGTTGATTCCATTTGTATTGGTTCATGAAAACATTCAAATTAATAGAAAAATTTACCCCATATCATTTTCACTTTATTAGGTTATGAATTTGGTAGGTTAACTAGCTCACTAGTTCTTGAATTTTCAATTTTTAGAGTAGTAATTTTATGTTATCTTTTAGCACATGTTAACAGAGGTATTTTGGATTGATTTCAGTTGGAATAGATCCTTATTACATACTACTTAGTAAATAAAAAAGTTCCATCTCATTTTCATTTTATTTATGTGCGCATTCGACAAGTTATCTCACTCTTATAGCAAAATAGGGCCTCCTGTAGCACCTCTTGTAGCATGTGTAAACTTGACTAGATTTGCTCCAAAAGCTTGGTTTTTATCTCTTAGAATTGAATCATGACCCCTA
This sequence comes from Pinus taeda, assembly GCA_000404065.3. NCBI lineage: Eukaryota > Viridiplantae > Streptophyta > Pinopsida > Pinales > Pinaceae > Pinus > Pinus taeda. Next base: position 48,807 of record APFE030864047.1, on the reverse strand, counting down.
GGCTTTGAATCCATAATTAAGTGAGACCAAAATACGTCTTAATAATTTCCTCTTCTCCACTGTAATTCACCTCTGCTGTTTGGATTAGTGGACATATTCATGCCCTGAAGAGCATAATGATGATTTTCATGATTACTTTATGAAGCACCTTGTGAGCTCTACTGACAAAATCTATATTGAATGTATTGATTGAAGAATGATTTCATTTTTTTCATACATCTTAATTTATGGTTTCCATTTTCAACATTTTTATTTCTATTACATAGACTAGGCTTCCTTTTGATGTACCATTTGCGCTTTGCAAATAGGTTAATGTTTACATTTCTACAGATAGGATTAAAATTTACATTCATGCAAAGTAGAATAACCTTTCCTTTCTACTAAAGTAACTAGGATTCCCTCTATACAAAAGTAATTAGGTTTCCTTTCTACAAATAGAGAAACATTTCCTTTTCTGTAATTAGTTTAGGATTGGATTTCATGATATCCACTTTATTGCATTAGATAGATGAAAGAAGGACACATTTCATGTTGCACATATAGTACTGACACCTCTTAAATTTGTACAAACCCTAGGTTGATATTTTAATTTCGTATCCTTCGGATTTTCAACATTTTGTTGCAATACTGGGGGTCATCACCGGTGTGGTGTGGTGACCACAGGATTAGCTCCTTCTTCCAACTCAATAGTATGCTAAAATCCTCTTTTAAGAAGCAATCCTAGAGGAATGCCATCAAACACTAGAGTGTTCTTGTCTAGTGCAGAGAGTCTCTTCAGTCATAATATTACTTTGTGTATGTTATATCCCCGTGCCTAAAAATGGCTTCCATCCTTTTAGCTAAAATGACCTGTGGACCACCATTTGACATGCCTCTTAATATGACCTTACTTCCATTTGGTTCTCTAATTCCATTTCCAATGTTTGGTAATCTATTGTGTGTTTTCCCAATGAATATAACCATTGAACTCCCAGTACCATGTTGAGGTCTGCAAGATCTATTACATAGAAATCACTACTAAAAATATAGTTACCAAGAGTCACACTCAAACCTGGGATCATTCGTGTGCAATCCAAGTTGTACATGTTTGTAACTATCACATCCAAACCCTTTAACTCTTCGGCGAGATGTCCCATTTTTGCTACTAGTGTTGCATCAATGAAGTTTTGTGTGACTCCTCCGTAAATTAGTGTTGTGATGTGTTTTCCTTTGATGACTCCCTTGACCCTAAAGGTGTAATACTTGGGTGTGCCTTAAAGAGTTTCAATCTTAACTTATGGTTGTGTCTTCTTTACTTTGCTGAGGCTTTCCACTTGCGGCGATCCTTCTTTAGAGTTTTTAGGCTTTTCGTCATCCTTTTCTTCCTTCTGTGGTGGCTCTTCATCAGTACTTGGAGTCACCTCTTCTTCTTATTCTTCGTCATCAAAGAGTACTTCAATGTAGTGAATCTCCCCCTTTCCTAAACAACGATGACCAAGTTCCCATGGTTCCCTACAAGTAAAACATATCTTTTTCCTCCTTATTTCACTTTGAGTTTCCTCATCTATTATGTCTCTTTTGGGCCCATCACGTTGGTAATGATTCTTATCCTTATCGTTTGGAGGGATGAAAGGCTTGGACAAAGCCTTAGCTTTAACAACTGCATTACCCAAGTCTCGAGTCTTCTTGATGGCTTCTTGAAGAGTGGTCGAATGAATTCTTTGACCCATCCTTATAGGGGCTTAGCTAATGCTTCAGTTAGAAGAACAATTAATTGCTCTTTAGATATATATTTGTTACCATAACTGCAGTGCATTCAAATTTTGCAATAAACTCTTCATGTGACCTTGTTTTCTTAAGTAGTGCTAGTTCTTTGAAGTGGATTTCTGGGTTCTTTCGGTCGAATCTTTCAATCAACCTTTATGTAAAACATTCATAAGCGATGATGTTAGTATTTCGTAGGTTTACTAGACCATGGTACAACCATTTATGTGCCTCCACTTGTAAATGTAATGTGACAAATTGAATTTCATTTGCTTCGACCATAGGAGTGAGCACCCAAGGCCTTTTTGTACATTTAGATGATCCATCAAATGAGGGTAAAGGACGTTTACTCACCTTGTGGGATAATTCTTCATTAAGTTATCCTTGCGGTCTATTAATGTATCAAAAGTTGCTATACTCGTTGAAGGTCATAGATGCTCGAGTATTTTCTTCCAATATTGCATAATCCTGAGCATAATTGTTGAGTTGATTTGGCTCAACTTCTTCTTGGGCTGCTAGCACATGATTATCTGTGAATTGTGGTAGAAATGGTCAACGTCTCTTTCTGTTGTTTTCTTGTTTGTTGGCAGACCAGGATTATGGTTTCCACTTCCCCCCGTGGTAGTACTATTGGCAGTGACATTTGGTTATCCTGTGAGGTGAGCGAGCAACATTTTGATGTGTTGTTTCCCTTGGGTCAATACTTGCGCTATTTGTTGTTGCCCTTGAATCATGTGTTTCCCTTGATGATGCATCTGTTGTTGTCCATGTATCGGTTCCTGAAGTAGAATACTAGGGTCATGTTCTCTCTTACCTGTTTTATCTCCCATAGCAGAACAATGTTTATTCCTCTTTTTTCTTACAGTGGCATTGCTTGTACCTACAAAGAACATGCAAAGCTCATGTACCCACAACTGGAAAGATGCTTTTCTCTAAAACCACTGTAATATACTAAGACTATATATATATATATATATTTGTAATATGTTAGGGTTTTATCAATTTTCCCCCATACATCATATTAGTAGAATCTATACCAACCTTCTTATTGATTCGACAATTTAAACAAGTTGAAAAAATATGACAAACCATATATATATTTCTTTTGTTCACAATGTCGTCATCCCACGCTAATGTAACATGACTACTTCAAAGCAATGTACTAATCCCACAGAGTGACCCCACACTAATAAAGGCATCACAAATAATTTTGAACATAAATATTATTCAACGTCCAATAGGGACTCATGACCACGAGTCGCTCTAAATTAATGACAACGGTTCCGCTATAGAAAAAATCCCACGTCTTCGAACATAGCTGCCATGAATTTGCTCGAATCCTCGAGGGACCTCCAGGATGAGTTTGATTATGGAAACAAAGGTTTCTGCCGGATCGATTCAACTCCAGTCGCAGCGAGAATTCCTACAACTTATGAATTATATTCAATGCCTGCATCCACTCTGCTCTTGATCTTGAAGATGGCCTCGCCTTTGCTGATTATTAAATTCTAAATCAACCCGATCGCCCACAATAGTCTTGCTGTGGTGTCAATTATGGGTCAATATAATTTGTGAACTTTCTTCAAGAGAAAATAAACCTTCGCGTAGTTGTCCGGGATATGCAGAGTTGCCTTTCCGAGTTTGGTCTGTTCAATGAAACCCTCGACGATTTTCAATGACCACAGACCATAAGTAGTGACGTCACAGGTGATCTTCCCTGCCTTTGGTTTTTCATGCCCAGGGTTACGAGCCACCCTAAACGCAAGGAATTCACTATGGTGGATACTTTGTGCCCAAACCTATGATCCACTCTTAAACCTAACCCTGGCTACTTTATAAAATGATCCTATGCCCAAACAAAAAACCACAAATAATTTTGTTGGTTAGAATGCTTTCCTGTTATCATAATATATAAATAAAAGCAAACACTCTCAACTAGGGTGGAATCTTTCACCATCGGAATTGATGAAAGAAAGGGGTCTTAAAATGCTAAAAATTAGATGAAATTATCCTCACTTGATAATCTAAAATGAATCTAAATTTCTTTTATTTATAGATTTCCTTAAAGGGTTTCATTCTTTTAAGTGGTTGAGTGTGTCTTACTCAAAACCCCCAGATTTGATTTTTTCACCCAACTTACCCAAAACTTGCCCACAATGGGGGTTTTGGGGTTTTATCCCCTTTTTTTTAAGGATTATAGCCTACGGCAACAAATGGGCTACTAATTTCGTTGTTCATCAATACGTTGAGGACATCACATAACCAGGGTGAATCACCAACTGATTGGAGCAATGAGGGCAAAGATCAACCTAGCGGCTACTAGATATATCAAGAATTTATGACCTAGCAAGAGTTCAGACTCCACAAGGGTGGCAGAGCCTACTCCTTGAGCCTTATCTCAATGAGCCAAATATGTCCCCTCATTGGATTTGAAATCGGGTGGAGGGGATACATCCCATTGTGCCAACTACTCCTTCATCCCATGAGGAGACCTCATTAAACAAAATATTTTATTTTATTTTCTCTTTTACCATGGTGAATCAGTATCTCTCTAGAGTAATCTGGGTGAGGCCTGAGATCAAAACTAATGGTTACCACTATAACATTGTTAGGGTGCTACCCTAACCCCCTTATTTATGTAGTAGGATCACGTCATAATAAAGAGTCAATAAAACCCATATTAATAATTGTAAGTGGTTAACCCGCTATTTATTACGGGACCATAGTTAGTTGCAAATGGGCCTAGTATTAGATAGATGGTATTAATAAAACCCATGGTATTGATCCATGTTATTACATGTATGAGTCATATATAAAGGATAGAGACTCCCTGCGAGGAGAATCATGTCTTATTTTTCAATCGAGCTCTGCTCTATTGGAGGTTGCCCCCTCAAAGAGGCCAGTGAACATTGCTTTTTGAATAATAAAATATTTGTTGTTGACTCTCACTATTCTATGTTCTGGGTATGTTTCTTCAATTTCTGTATTTGGGATCTTTCCCCAGGTTAAAAGCATAACAAGTGGTATCAAAAGCTCTTTCCAGGGCAGGTGGACCTTCCATTTCTTAGCAAAAAAAAAAAAATTGGCTAGAGACGTGTTCCGGCGTCTTTAAACCACGGGATCTGTCGTTGAGCGCATAAACCCGCGGATTTGGGGAGGCATGCACGTAGGAAATATAAGAGGTGGTCACGCTTGTTGGACTCCCTTGTAACCCCTGTGGGTACCCCTTCGAGTAGTAGCGCATTAGACAGAACCGCGTAGGGACTATCTTCCACGTACCTTCTCGGTATAGCGGAAGCCCCTAGCTCCTCTGCAACCTAGCCATAGATAAACTGTCGGTCGTCTTGCTGCTACAGTACACCGAGAACAGCACTCGGAGAGATTACTCGCCCGTACGATAGGGTAGTTGGGTTGTACGGCTAAGGGTACGGTTGATCCTCCTTAGTTAGAGCCCTGAAACATTGGGTCGAGTACTATTGTCAGATCCTTATGTATATTGCGATCTGTAGCACCTGACACTCCTCAAGACCATAGCTCCCTTTTATCTTGGGATCACGCATCATCTCGGCTAGATCCGCTCGCGCAAAGGGGTGCAGCAGCAGCAGACATCAGTCCGATCTATTAGATCCATCAGATCCACAGTAGCAATCTGTTCCACCACTCAAAGCTATCTGATCTGCCATTCAGATCTCTCAGATCCACCTGATCTGAGTAGTTGTGTGGGGTTCCTGTACCAGAGCATGATTTTCGCAGGACTTTTAACAGCATTGACATTTTGAGGATTCAGCGACTGCAGTATTCCTAAGGAAGGAGTAAAACTCCGTTAGAAGTTTTCTAAAAAAAAAGAAAAAAAAAAAAGTCTGAGATCTCCCGGGGCGCTTATTGGTGATCTAGCCCATCAGAATCAGGACGACGAGCTGAGCACAGTGGTACCATTCAATTCTTAGTGAAAAAAATTTTGGCGGTCCCAAATTTTCAGAGCATCAGGTCGGTGCATGGTAGCAACTAGAGCTCAAGCGATGGCCAATGAGAGGATGGACAAACTTGAACAAATCTTGCAATCCATCCAAACTCAACTTGACAATCTAACAATATTAGTCCCGAGCGCAATTCCGAAGGGCAAGGAGGTAGCCCATGAGGAAGAGTATATTGGCAATGGACACAGTGAGGGTGAGTCTAGCCATTCTCCTCACCTCTGGGGCTCCCAAAAACAACAATCCCGTCCGAGACCTCCCAAGTTGGATATTTATAAATTTGATGGTTCTCACCCAGCGGCATGGATAGGACAAATGGAGCAGTATTTCAATTTGAATAACATCCTGGATGATGAGACTCAGCTTATGGTGGGGAGCATGTACTTGGACAATGAAAGGTGGCAATGGTGGGAATGGCATCAACGTTGCAATGCACCTTTTAGGACTTGGGACAAATTCAAAAAAGCTCTTACAGACCACTTTGACTAGGAATCTGCTTTTTTGGGTCGTCTTACTAAGCTCCGACAGACTGGCACAGTGGATGAATATATTACAGCCTTTGAAGCCTTAGCCTTCCGCACTAAGGGTCTCTCAGATGTGTTCTACATGGAATGTTTTATTAGCGGTCTTAAAGAGGCCATAAAAGCCCACGTCCAACTGCACCACCCTGCCACATGGATTGAGGCTTGCAAGGTAGCTCGTAACGTGGAACGTGCGTTAGCAGCCCTGGCCACTTGCCCAACTTTCACCGCCAAGGGTCGCCCCACACAGGCTCACAGCACGACTCAAACACTTAAGGTTCAAAAGGTGTCACCAGTAGAAATGGCCGAAAGAAGAAAGCAGGGATTATGTTACTACTGTGATGAAAAATACTCCCCAGGTCACAAATGCAAGGAGCCCAATTTTTTTCAAATTAATGCCACTGATTACAGCTCATCGAAAGAAGATCCACCACTTGAGGAACCTGAGGCGGTAGAAGAAGACAACCAAAGGACAATGTCCCTGACGAATCAGTTATTTCACTGCATGCTCTGGCAGGGATTTCTTCACCTCAAACTCTCAAAATCAGAGGTTTCATTAAACATCGCCCAATAGTAGTCCTGATTGATAGTGGAAGTACACATAATTTCATCCATCAAAAAGTCGCGGAAGCAGTGCATTGTTTTGTACAAGTAGTTTCTAACTTCCAAGTCCAAATTGCGGATGGGGGCACAATGAAATGTGAAGGCTGCTGTGAAAATGTCAAACTTCAAATGGGGAATTATCAGTTGAAGACCCACATGTTTGCAATACACATGGGTGGGTGTGACATTGTCCTAGGGGCTGAATGGCTTCGCACTCTTGGGCCAATCACAATTGATTTCCAGGAGTTATATATGAGCTTTAAGCAGAACAACTCCACAGATACCCTCCGTGGACTCCAAGCGAGAGCCCCCTCTATCATCAACTCGCATAGGATGGAAAAATTGTTAAAAAAGGGACATCATAGAGTTATAGCTCAATTTAATGCCATCTAGGCAGTCGAAACCAAGTCTCTGTCGATTCATCCAGAGATGCAACAGATTTTAAATAACCATCTGTCGGTCTTTGACAAGCCTCATGAGCTTCCACCCTCGAGAGCGGAACATGATCATAGCATCACCTTGATTCCTGGGGCCCAACCCCCAAATGTGCGCCCCTACAGATATCCATTCACCCAAAAGAATGAAATAGAAAAAATAATCAAGGAACTTTTGGAAGCAGGTTTCATACATCCCAGCATTAGTCCTTATTCATCATTGGTGGTAATGGTACTCAAGAAAGATGGGGAATGGCGGATGTGTCCAGACTTCAGGGCCCTCAATAAGTTGACAGTAAAAGATAAATTTCCCATCCAGTGGTTGATGATTTGCTAGATGAGCTCAATGGGGCTTAATTCTTCACTAAGCTGGATCTTCGCTCAAGCTACCACCAAATTCGCATGAAGGAAGTCGACATTCCAAAGATTGTTTTCTGAACTCATGAAGGCCATTATGAGTTCTTGGTCATGCTATTTGGTCTTTGTAATGCCCCATCTACTTTTCAGAGCCTTATGAACCATCTTCTCAAACCATATCTCAGGAAATTCATTCTTGTCTTCTTCGATGACATCCTCATCTATAGTTGCACTTGGGCCACACATCTTCAACATGTAGATCTACTATTGCAACTGCTCCGCAAGCATCAATTATTTGTTAAGATGTCCAAGTGTTCATTTGGCATGGAAGAAGTTGAGTATTTGGGTCACATTGTGGGGCGTGCAGGTGTCAAGGTGGACTCCAAAAAGATCCAGGCAATGCAGGATTGGCCTCAACCTAAGACTTTGAAGATCCTGAGAGGATTTTTGGGTCTCACAGGCTAATATCGCAAATTCGTCTGCAATTATGGTCACATAGCGAAGCCCCTCACGCAACTCCTGAAGAAAAATTCATTCTTCTGGAATGAGGATGCACAACAGGCATTTACAGCTCTCAAAAATGCCATGTGTTCCACTCCAGTCTTAGCACTACTAGATTTCACCAAATATTTTGTCATTGAATGTGATGCTTCGAGTATAGGTATTGGGGCAGTTTTAATGCAGGAAGGTCGACCTTTGGCCTTCACAAGCCAACAACTAAGTGGGAAGAATCTGGGTCAATCTACCTATGAGAAGGAAATGATGGCCATCTTACATGCAATAGAGACCTGGCGACCTTACTTACTAGGGCGACGTTTCCAAA
>APFE030864047.1:14231-31482 GCA_000404065.3 Pinus taeda | reverse complement strand
TATTATTTAATAATAATATGAGACATTGTAGATAAATGATATGGGACATATCAACATCATCAACCATGCAGTGCAACCAATCATGAAGTCTCCTAACATGGAAATATGCATTCATTTGCTTGCTACATAAGAAATCAATTATGTTTGTAAGTTGAAATTTGGAACATTCTATCTCACTAGTGATTAAGAAATCATAAGATCCAAAAATCTTCAATTACACCTATAGAAACACCTCCATCATCCTCAGCTCTTGAGTAATCCAAATATCTAAGTGATCATCAGCTAGAGGATCTCCTTGAAGAACAAGATCTAAATGTGGAATCATGGAAAAAATGTAAGGTAGATCATCCTCTAGTTGAAATAAAAGTTTTTCCCCTTGCTACAATGGTATCTCATGCAATTGTTCTTGAATCACCATTGGGATATCAAGGATAAAACCTTTTGTTGAGTCAATTTTACATGGTTTATTATTTGCTCTTCTTTTTGGTTTTTATCATCATCACTAAAAGGAATCAACAAACCCACTTGTAAATCTAATTCTTCATATACATCTTCAAGAACTTTGAAAATGGGCTAAGTGGTACAACTATTGATTTATGATCATCCAAACAAGAGTCATCATCAGCCCTTTATCAATGACAACTTCATCACTAAAAATGTTTCCACTCTAATGTTATTTTCTAGTAGCATAGAATTCTTGCACTCTTAAGCCAACAAGGAAAGCTTGCCCTGAATTTATTATATTTTTAGTATTGAATAAGGGATGAAAATATGAATCAAAAGTAACATCATAATCCACCAAAATATTTCTTGGTCGGGATAAGAGGTGGATTTTATCAAATGCATATAAATCTCACATGCAACTTGGAAATAGTTTCATCTTATCCCCTCTTAATGTGATAAAACTTGTAAACCAAGAAAAAATTACCCTGCACCCATTGTATATACTCAACATGCATGATAAATCATCATATGTCTACAATGGAATCATCAATGGATGTTGTCTGGTAGTGATCCCTTGTGTTCCAAAATAGACCTTCAAGTTCATTAAAGCTTGAAATAATCTTTGTGTATGATCGAATATTGTATATTCTACTTGTTATTGAGTGATCCAAATGTATGAAGGAACGAAATGAAATATAGATATAAACGGAGAAACAATGATACAACAAAAACAAAACTTCAATTCATTAATAACAAAGTACTTAAAATTGTCTACATGTAGAATGGAAACAAACTAGCTTAGGCGACAATATCTTATCTCTGAGAAGAGATGTGGCAATTACATGCATTTTGAAATTTGTTACAATGAAGCTCGAATATATATTTATTATTGAGAAACAATGGAAAACCCTAAACATCCAAAAACATAAACCTAAGAGATGAAGTGCCAAAAATATGTGGGCCCCATTGGGGTAAATTGATACATCAACTTCCTGGGGTCGTAACATTGGCATACGATCTCTGTTTGACACATACAATACCTTGTTAGAAATATCTATCTGAGGACTACAAATTTCGACTGCAAACCACTTTTATGGGTCACACATTTTCCCATTTTCCAAAAAAAAGTCATTTAGGGCCTCAAAACGGCTCTGGATGTTTAGGACCTGAAATATGCCAAAAATAGTAAATTATGCTACAGTTAAGGAAATTGAAAGAAACAATGGAGGGGCTCCAAGTGGAATAAGAGGATGGCCACTAACATCCACTTGGATCATCTCCCCTTCCCTTAAAAGAAATGATCCCCATTATGTTGAGTGTCTCCATGAGATGGGAAATTTCTACTGAACTTGGTCCCTGGTGAGCCACTTGCCTTGGTGCAAGAGTTGGCCATCTTCGAAAACTCAATATAGTTGGATCCTCTATTTGTGAGTATTCTTGATTTGTGTGTCCATGATTCAATCAATTGTGGCTTGTTCAATGTAGTCCGGGTGGAGCTCTGTTTGTGCTAACTACTCAACAATGTATGATGCTTCTAGCAATGGTGGGAAGTATGGATGAAGGTAGTCCACATTGAATACGTGTGCAAGCCAAGGAATGGGGGAATACGAAGCTCGAAAGTGTTGTCTCCCACAACCTTAGTGATGGTGTAAGGCCCGTATCGAAGTGGTCAAAGCTTATGATGGGATTCAGCAAGGCGCTCTTTATGCACATGTAACCAAACTTTGTCGCCCACGTGAAACTTATGGGGCACCCATCGCTGATCATTTCATTATTTGTATTTGGAATTGACTTTCTCCAAGATGTTGTGAACCACTGGTGGATGTGCATAATGCACTCAATAAACCTAGTGGCTTTATCAGCTTCAGAATGAACATGTGCAGATTCTTCCTGTGTAGTTGCAAAAGGAAATGCAACATCAAGGGGACATAATGGTTGAAATCCCAGGCCCACGACAAAGAATTTATGGCTAGTTGAACTATGGACAACTCTTTTGTAGATATGTTGTACATAGGGAAGACTCTCATCCCATGTCTGTGGATGCTTAGAGTTGTCCATGCATAGTATGTGCATTATCATCATATAATGGCCTCTCCCTGTCCATCAGTATGGGGGTGGAATGTAGTTGACTTGGTGAGCTTGGTGTCTAATGGTGACCAAAATATTGACCAAAAAAAACTTAGGAACCTGCTTTCCAGATCTAATATAATGGTCTATAGGATCCAAAAATGTACCCACACTCGTTCAAATAATATTCTGGCAGTGGCCTCTACTATGATACTCTTCTTGCAGGGAGCCAATATGGCCATGTTAGAAAATTTGTCAATGTCCACAAATACACAGTCGTTGCCATGCTTGGTAGCAGGAAGGTTAGACATATAGTCCATGGAGATGGATTCCTAGGGTGGACTAGGAGTAGGCAGAGGAGTATGCAAGCCTTTTTTCTTAATAATTTTCATGGAAATGGCACAAGCAATGTAGGATATGATGTATTTTCCAACATCCTATTGGAAATTTGGCCAGTAAAAATAGTTTTGTAGTATGGCCACAGTTTTCTCCACACCAAAGTGTGACATGACTATAGTGCGCCTCCTAAATCAGCTTGGCACACTCGTTTGAAGGAACACAAAGGTGTCCCATATATCATAATAATTCATCCTAGAGGTGGATGTCTAGAACTTGTTTGCCATCCACTAGTTGTTGAAAATGCAGCAAGAAAATCCCAGTTTGGTTTTGCCTTGGTGAAATTAGAGAAAATTTGAATTTCTATTTTAGCATACATATTGGACATAGATAACTGAGGTGAAATGGCACTTGTCACTCAGCTAAATTAGTTAGTTTGAGTTCAAGAATATTTATTTCATTTTAGTATGTTTGATTGCTAATTTGTAGCAATCTATTTCAGATAATTTGAGTTTTTGTTGGTTAAACTAGTTATAACTGTCAGAAGAACTAGTGGAGGTCAAGTTATGGAAGTGGAACTTCAACCACACTCAGTGATCAACCAATTAACTGATCAATCATCCCAAATTAATTGTTGCATGTAGAGAATTCAAGGTACCTAGTTGAAATGGAGATTCTAAGGCAGTGTACAACTAGTTGTATAGTATTCCAATGTGTACAAGTGGTGCATGTAGTTAGAGGAAGGACCTAGAGTAATTGCACAATTCAATAGTGGAAAAATCATAAATAATAGGGTCCAATTTCGTGGAGGAACACAATAAGGAAGTAGGAGCTTGGAGGGCTTGAAAATTGGCTAAGTGTTGGTCAGAGGGTGTGATTAATCTTGAGAAAGCATATGTATTTCATCTCTATTCTATGATTTATGAAATATAGATAGTAAGGGGTTTTGAGCAGGCACTTTCCCCTAGATCAATATTTGTTCATGTGTGATGTTTCCTTTTGCATGTCTATGATTTGTGTTCTAGATGGTGAATTAACTTCCGTAGATCATTAGAGTAGCTTCAAGTCTTGTGCTTTAGCAAATTTCATGAGAATTTTTGAATCTACACATTAATTACTACATGGTATTAGAGTTGGAATCACTTTAGAGAAGAGATTTTGAAGTTTTCATTGCTATAGGTTCAAATTTGAAGATCAATGTTGCAGGTTTTCTTCAAGACTAAGAGGATGGCTTTCAATGGACTGAAACTAGAGTATGCCTTGGAAGGCACCTCAAAATTGGTTGCAGTGAAGGACCGTATGGAGGTAACATTAGATGACAATGGGTTGCTAGAATACATCAAGACAAATGTTGCAAAATCCCAAGTATATGATGCCCTGAATCTGCTCAGTATAAGTAATAGGTGGCCAAGGTGAGGAGAATCATATTGGAGGGGGTACAGGATCATATTGTCTTGAATCTCCACAGAAAAGAGACTTCATTTATGAGGTGGAAAGCACTGACATAATTGTTCGAGAATAGCAGTGACCACAGGAAGTTAATACTCAAGGACAAACTCCGAGGTATCAAGATGCAGAAGAATGACATAATTCTACAATATCTATGCAATTTTACACAATGTCATGATGAACTTGGCGAGGTTGGTGTTAATGTCCCTGAAGTAGACTTGGTAGCTCTAGCCCTTCTAGGCCTTCCTAAGAGCTAGCATAGCTATCAAGATTTAGTAAATGGCAGGGAGAAACTACCAAGTTGGGAGTGCTTATGGTATGACCTAATACAAGAAGAAATAAGGTGGAATACCAGAGATAGGACTTCATCCAAGGGTGGTGATGAGGATAATTGTGCCTTGGATGGAAAGGAAAAGAAAGGGAAAGGGAATAAATCCCAATCCAAAGTAGAATCTAGTCAAGGGGAAAAGAATAAAGACTTGTCCAGAATCAATTGCTTTCACTGTCATAAATTTGGACACTATTCCATGAAGTGTCCACATAAGAAGACAAGCAAGAAGACTTCAAGAAGAACAAAAGGTGAAGCTTTGGCTTCACATTTGATCTTGACTTTACTTTCATTGCATGCATGGCCAACATAGTGATGGGAAGCATGTGGTACCTAGACAATGGTGCATCGTTCCATATGATGGAGAATAAATATTTGTTTAGTGATTTGGAGGAGAAAGATCTCCAGATGCACATCAAGATGGGAGATGATGGAAGGTACGACATGACTGGGATTGGTATAGTCACCTTTTAGAGGGACTCTAGTTCCCCTATCAGACTTAAGGATGTGATATTTGTTCTGGGTCTAAAGAAGAATCTTGTATCCATTGCAGTTTTGGAAGACCACGGTTATGATGTAATCATCGGAAAAGGAAAGGAATTACTGAGACACATAGCCACAAGACAGGTGAAGAATATCGAGGTTCGTGTGAACAACCTCTACAAGCTAGATGTGGAGGATTGTCTTGCATTGATCAAAAAGGAGCAGAAGGTGCAGAGTCACAATGTTATTGAACTTTGGCATAGAAGAGTTGGCCATTTGCATTATGGAACTTTAAAGATCATGCAATAGATTACTACATGCCTCCCCAAAGGAGCACTAGAGCAGTAGGATACATGCAAAGGGTGTACCTTGGGGAAGTACATAAAAGCCACTTTTCAGGATCAAGATAGCACAACACACGTAGTCCTTGAAAGGGTCTACTCTAATGTTTGTGGATCTTTCTCAACAACCTACACTACTAGGAACAAATATTTTTTCATCTTCATTGATGAATTCTCACAGAAGTCTTGGATCTTCTTCATTTGGAAGAAGGATGAGACTTTCCCTAAGTTATTAGATTTCAAGGAACTAGTGGAGAAAGAAACAAGCAGGAAGGTGAATGCTCTTAGGAGTGATAATGGAGGTGAGTACATGTCGAATGAGTTTAAACATTTATGTGAAAAATAAGGCATTCGACGAGAGTTGACAACACCCCAGAACCCACAACAAAATGGGGTGGCTAACAGGAACAATCATAGCATTAGGGGAGACACACGAGAGATGTTGCATGACTAAATCCTACCTCTGCACTTGTGGGATGAAGCATGAAACACAATGGTATATTTACAAAATAGGAGTCCTCATCAGATTATTGACATGATCACACTAGAGGAGGATTTCTTGGGGAGGAAGTCAGATGTGTTACACTTTAGGATTTTTGGATCCTCTATTTAATTCCATATCTCCATAGGATCAAGGAAGAAGCTAGAGCTGACAATAGATTTGGAGGTATTTTTAGGTTACATAGAAACTCCCCAAAACTACCATGTGTACTTGCCATTCCTCATAGTGGCAGTTGTGTGAAGGGATATAAAATTTGATAAAGACAAATCCATGAGGTGCTCTCTTGGGAGGGAGCTTCAAATCCCACCAGATGAGGAGCCTCAGGATGTTGTGGAGTAGACAGAAGTTGAGGAGTAGAGAGTGGAGATAGAAACTCAATCATAACCATCCATGTTGGGTGTGGAGCCTGATTATCTTATTTATTCAAAGGTATCACTGCATTGGACCCCGGTTCGTAATGGGGTGGCAACACCGCCCTTAATATTTGTGTTGCAAGGGGGGTCCGACAGGGGGGTTGCGATCTTTAGGAGCCCCCCCCCCCCAGCGGGGGATCAAGGACAACACCCTTGAAGCTAAAAATAGATATAAAATTGCCTTGTAAAATGTTGTTTCGTAGTCAATATGGGATGCTCGTTAGGTGGAGATCTGATGGTAGAATTTATGTTTAATTTAGGGTTTTTTTCCCTAGAAGGAAACCCCTCACTATATGTGAGGGAATTTTATTACGTCTATGTAGATCTATATTCTAATTGAGGCAGAGAGAGGAGATTGATAGCGAAGAGGGAATTACAATGGATATACTGTAGGTTGTATCTCTTCATTTTGTTGGATAATATAAAAGGAAGGACTGTTTGTTTCTACGTGGATGTAACCCAAATCAGGTGAACCACGTATATTTGTGTCTCTCTTGTTTTATGTTTTCTATGTTTATATTTCTGCAATATATTTTATGTGTTCCATTGCTATGTAATATATAATTTTCTAGCAACTAGTATTAGAGCCGAAGGTCTATTTGGCTGATAAACTCGCAGGAGGGAAGGGTTCCTGGTTCGAGTGGGAGTAATGGCAGAAGAAGGCAGGTTTAGGGTCAAAAAATTTAAAGGCCAAAACTACCAGTTGTGGAAGATGCAGATGGAACATTATTTGTACCAAAAAGATTTGTACCAACCATTGAGTGGAAAGGAAAAGAAGCCGACAAGTATGACAGACACAGAATGGGATGTTCTCAACAGGAAGGCACTTGGAACAATATCGCTGTGTCTAGCGACGTCGGTAGCATTTTATATTTCAAAGGAAATGACAATAGAGGGTTTAATTTTGGCATTGGCCAAGCTATATGAAAAACCCTCGGCCTCAAATTAGGTATTTCTTATGAAGCATTTATTTAATATGAAGATGTCAGAAGGTGGATCTATTGCTGCACATTTGGATGAATTTAATACAGTTACCAATCAATTAAGTTTTGTAAGAGTTACTTTTGATGATGAAGTTAGGGCTCAATTATTTCTATGCTCATTTCCAGAAAGTTGGAATGGTTTATTTATGGGCATTAGTAACTCTGTCTCTAGATCTAGTACTTTAAAGTTTGATGATCTTGTTGGTGCAATCCTTAGCATGGAATGAGAGGGAAAAGCTCCCGTGAGACATCAGGTAATGCTTTGACTGCAGAGACTAGGGGAAGAAAAATGGAAAGAGGAAAGAGCCCAGGATATCACAATAAGTAAAGGAAAGGAAGATCCAAGTCCAAATCAGGGATAGTGTGCTAGAAATGTGGGAAGAAAGAATACCTGAAGAAAGACTGCAAGTCTCAGAAGGGAAAAGAAGGAGACGCAAAACAAGGAAACAATCATGAAGTGAATGTGACAGGTGATGTGTTGCAAGATTCTTTGATTCTTTCATTAGAAAATATTATTGATGCCTAGGTGGTAGATTCAGGGGCCTTATTCCATGCCACACCTGATAAGAAACATTTTCATGATTATGTTCAAGGAGATTTTAGATAGGTTTGATTGGGTGATGATGAACCTTGTAAAATCTTTGGAATGGGTATAGTTTTCATAAAACAATGGAATGGAAATCAATGGCTACTGAAGGAGGTAGTGTAGTTGGGAGGTGAAGGTTGTGTAACTACTTTTACAGATAAAACATGGAAGGTCACTAAAAGATCCCTCATAATAGAAAAAGGAGAAAAGGTTGGTACATTGTATTTATGCAATGATATTTGTAATTCTATTAATGCTTTAAATTCTACAGGAGAAGATATGACATTGTAACATCATAAGCTTGGGAACATGAGTGAGAAGGGGATGCAGATTCTTCACTCTAGAAATTTGTTGCCAACTTTAAAGCATGTTGATTTAAAATTTTGTGAAAATTGTGTTTATGGAAAACAAAAGAGAGTGAGATTACTCAGAGTTGGGAAAGAAAAGAAGAGAGAAAAATTAGATTTTGTGCATACATATGTATGGGGACCTGCTCAGTTATCATCTCTCGGTGGCTCTCATTATTATGTTACTTTTATTGATGATGCAACCAGAAAAACCTGGATTTATTGTATTCAAAATAAATCTGATGTATTTGATACTTTCAAGAAATGGAAAGCTTTGGTTGAAAATGAGATAGGAAAAAGGTTGACGTGTCTCTGATCAGACGATGGAGGTGAATATTGCAGCAAAAAGTTTGATAGGTATTGTTCAGAGAATGGAATTCACATAGAGGAACACCACAAGAAAATGGTGTGTCAGAAAATATGAACAAGACAATCATGGAGTGTGCAAGGTGCATGAGATTGCATGTAGGATTGCCTTTACAATCTTGGGTAGATTATGTAGATATTGTTGTTTATTTAATAAACAAAGGGACTTCAAGTTCCTTGGATGGTGGTATTATAAAGGAGGCATGGACAAGTAAAAAGGTAAACTACTCTTTTTTAAAGACTTTTGGTTGTGAAGCCTTTGTCCACATTAATAAAGAAAATAGAACAAAGCTTGAGGCAAAATCAAAGAAATGTACCTTTATTGGATATGGTGTTAATGATTTTGGTTATCGCTCTTATGATTATTAAAAACACAAAATCATTAGGAGTAGAGATGTCATATTAAATGAAAAGGTTTTGTATAAGGATCAGCTATAGGAAAAGAAACAGGAAAAAGAAAATAGAGAATACACAGTGCTTGATGAGATCACGAAAAAAGTGAAGTTGCTTGAAAATCATAATGATCAACAGCCAAAACAGCAACAACAACCACAACAACAACAAGCACCTCAAACACTTGAAAGCGGTGTTAGAAGATATACCAGGATAAATAAACCCCCTGGACGATACTCTCCTTCATTATATTATGTATTGCTCGCTAATTTTGGTGAACCAGAATGTTATGAAGAGGTAGTGCAGGTAGAAACCAGAAAGAAGTGGGAGCAAGCCGTGAAAGAAGAGATGGAATCCTTAACACATAACCAGACTTGGTACTTAGTCAGGTTGCCTATAGGTAAAACAAAATTATAGAATAAATGGGTTTACAGGTTGAAGGAAGAAGATAGAGGTAGGAAAAGGTATAAAGCTATACTTGTGGTGAAGAGCTTTGAACAGAAAAAGGGTATAGACTTTGATGAGATATTTTCTCCTATTGTTAAGATGACTTCAATCATAACTATTTTAAGTCTAGTAGCAGCTGAAGATTTTCATCTTGAGTAGTTAGATGTAAAGACAACCTTTCTCCATGGGGATTTGGAGGAAGATATATATATACAGGAGCCACAAGGATATGAGGTCAAAGGGAAGGAGAAACTAGTGTACAGGTTGAAGAAGAGCTTGTATGGCTTAAAACGGGCTCCAAGGTAGTGGTATTTAAAATTTTATAGGTTTATGTATGAACAAGGTTATACTAGATGTCACTTTGATCATTGTGTTTATCTCAAAAGACAAAATGATGGCATCTATATTATATTGTTATTATACGTAGATGACATGCTTGTTGCAGGTTCTAACATGCAAGAAATAAATGTGCGTAAAAGAAAATTGGTGAACTCATTTGCAATGAAAGATTTGGGTGCTGCAAAACAAATCCTTGGTATGAGAATAACTAGAGACGGTAAGAATAAAAAATGAACATTGTCTTAGAGTGAGTACATAGAAAAGGTGCCCATAGGGCTTTAGATTGATAGTGAATGGGTGCACTATTAAGGCACTCCTTGAGATAGGTCACTGGTTCAAATCCCTCGTGGGTGCTTACCTACCAAGAAAAAGAGAGTACATAGAAAAGGTGTTGAAAATATTTAATATGAAAAATGAAAAACCAGTTAGTATACAATTGGCTAGCCATTTTAAAATAAGGAGGTGTGTCCCAAGGCTTAGGAAGAAATGGCTTATATGTCTAAAGTTCCATATGCATCAGCAGTTGGAAGCTTAATGTATGGAATGGTATGCACAAGGCCTGATATTGCACATGCAATGGGAGTTGTAAGCAGGTACATGAACAATCCAAGAAAATAACATTGTATGGCGATGAAGTGGATTCTCAAGTATTTGAGAGGTACCAAAAATCAAGCATTATGCTTTAGTGGTTCAAAAATTGCTCTACAAGGATATGTTGATGCATATATGACGAGTGATAGAGATAACGGGAGGAGCACAACAAGGTATGTGTTTACTGTAGGTGGAACAACCATCAGTTGGGTTTCAAAACTGCAAAGTGTTGTTTCATTTTCAATAACGAAAGTAGAGTATGTTGTTGCTACAGAGGCTAGTAAAGAAATGATTTGGTTACAAAGGCTTCTGGATGAATTGGGTAAGAAGCAGGAGTTGGGCAGGTTATTTAGTGACAGCCAAAGTGCCATACATATTGACTTTCCATTTCATTCCAAGATAGAACATATATAACTCAATTATCATTTCATACGATCAATGTTGGAAGATGGATAGTTGAAGCTAGAAAAGATACACACTAGCTAGAATCTTACAGATATGATAACAAAAGTTGTAACCAGGGAGAAACTAAGAGTTTGCTCAGTTTCAATTGGTCTTCAAGTATGATGAAGAAGATGAGAAACAACCAGGTCCAAAGTGGAGCCATTGTCCAACAAATGAAGCAACAATGGAGTTGTTATAATTAGTCTCCAAGTGGGAGACTGTTGTGTGTGGAGCCTGATTATCTTCTTTATTCAAAGGTATCACCACATTGGACCCTAGTTCATAATGTGGTGGGAATAATGCCCGTAATATTTGAATTGCAAAGGGGGTCCAGGGGGGCGGCTGTGATCTTTGGGAGCCCCCCCTGGTGGGGGATTGGGGGAAGCGCCCCCGAAGCTAAAAATAGATGTAAAATTACCTTGTAAAATGTTCTAATTTCATATTCAATATAGGTCGTCCATTAGGCGGAGATATGAAGGTAGAAGTTATGTTTAATTTAGGGTTTTTTGCCCTAGAAGGCAACCCCTCACTATATATGAGGGAATTGTATTGTGTCTATGTAGATCTTTATTTTGAGCGAGGCAGAGAGAGGAGATTGAGAGTGAAGAGATAATTACAGCAGATCTGTTGTAGGTTGTATCTCTTCATTTTTTTGGATAATATAAAGGGAAGGACTGGTTGTTTCTACGTGTATGTAGCCCAAATTGGGTGAACCACGTATATCTGTGTCTCTCTTGTTTTATGTTTTCTGTGTTTATATTTCAGCAATATATTCTATCTGTTCCATTTCTCTATAATATATATTTTTCTAACAATCCAGAGAAGGAATGAAAAGGACCAAATAATATGAGAGACTTTTGCAGGATGTGAGGGAGAATGTGGGTGCTCCTTGCAATCAACATAGGTAGAGAAGGTCACCAGAACGGTACATTGGCTACATGGATCTAATGAATAAGTTAGTAGAGACTGAGCTATCCTCTTTAGAGGAAGCAATAGCACAACCAATATGGGTTGATGCAATGGTGGATGAGTACGAATCCATTGTAAAGAAAAACGTTTGCAAAGTAGTCCCAAGACCAACAAACAAATCAGTTGTGGTTTCGAGATGGATCTTCAAGGTGAAGCATGCAGAAAACAGAAGCAAATAAAAGTACAAGGCCAGATTTGTGGCCAAGAGGTACTCTCAATTTGAAGGGATTGACTATGAGGAGACCTTTCTTCCTGTAGCAAGGTGCTCATCCATCATATCAATCCTTGCTTTAGCAGCACATATGGGGTGGAATATCCACCACATGGATGTGAAAAGATCATTCCTCAATGGAGTTATTGAGGAGGAGGTGTATATCGAGAAACTAGAAGGATTACAGACTTTTGATCAAGAGTATCATGCGTGTAGACTCAAGCGAGTGTTGTATGGTCTCAAGCAAGAACCTTGTGCTTGGTACACCATGACAGATAGTTACCTCATTGGTTTGGGATTCACCAAAAGTGAAGCAGATGAAAACCTCTATCGTATTTTGGTAGAAGGTAAATTGTTGATTTTGTTTTATATGTTGATGACTTGATTTTGACTAGTGGTGAGCAGCTAACTAGATCTTGCAAGGAGGAACTTGCAAGAGAGTTTGAGACGAAGGAGATGGGCCTCATGTACTACATCGTCCGATTAGAAGTATGGCAAGGTGATGGGGAACTGTTTGTCTCTCACGGAAAGTATTCCAACGAGATACTTCAAATGTTCTGCATGGACAAGTGCAAACCCATGGAGACTCCTCTGGTGACCAACTAGAGGAAAGAGGATACCACTTCAAGTGAGGAAGTGGATGTGACTGTTTATTGGAAATAGTGGGTTCACTCATGTATATTGTGAACAGATGACCATATATGTGCTTTTCATTCAACCAACTAAGCCAATTTATGGTTAGGCCAACCAAACTATTTTGGAGGGAAGCTAAGCATGTTCTATAGTACCTCAAAGGCACTACCCAATTTTGAATTTGATATAGATGGATAGAGGGAGTGAAGTTATGTGGCTTCTCTGGTGTAGATTAGGTAGGGAGTCCATCATACTGGAAGAGTACATTAGGTGGAATTTTCAGTGTTGGGTCCACAATGGTTTCTTGGCACAACAAGAAGCAAAGAACTATGGCACTCAACTCAATAGAACAATAATACATCACTGCAAGTCAAGTAGCATGTGAGGCAATCTGGATGAGAAAGATACTTGTTGGTTCGTTTGGTTAGATGATGGATCCAATTATTATTTACTGTTATAATCAGAGTCCATCAATCTCTTTGAAAATCATGTTTTTCATGATCGATCCAAGCATATTGTAATCCAGTATCAACATCTACAATATTGTGTATAAAGGTGGATTATGTTGTTGCAGTACATTGCGACAAAGGAACAAGATGCTGATATTTTGACAATGGCCTTGTCAAGAAGGAAGTTCGAGTTCTACAGGTGAAGGATAGGGTTGGTTGAGAATCCCTTTATTTAATTCTTTTTGTAAGTTTGGTAGGACTACATCTTCATCATGTCCATATATCACCCCAATCGGGCAGGGAATTTAACTAGTGACTTCACATCAAGGAGTGCCTTAACAGAGCACCCGATCACCATCTATCCAAAATCAATTTCTTGTTGAGAGGGAGTGTTGAAAATGTAACAAGAAAATCTTAGTTTGAACTTGCCTTGGTCAAACTAGAGAAAATTTGAATTCCTATTTCAACAGAAATCTTGGAGGTAGATAACTGAGGTGACATGGCACTTGTCACTCATTTAACATAATTAATTTGAGTTATGGAAGCTTGAGTTTAGTTTATTATGTTTGATTTCTAATTTTTAGCAATCTGTTTCATTTAATTTGAGTCATTATGAGTTAAACTAGTTCTAACTGTCAGAAGAACTAGTAGAGGTCATGTTTTGGAGTGGAACTTCAACCACACTTAGTGATCAACCAGTTAACTGATCAATGATCCAAAAATAATTATTGCATGTAGAAAATTTGATTTATCGAGTTGAAACAAAGATTCTAAGGCAGTTTACTATCAACTGTAGCATATTCCAATGTGTACATGTGGTGCATGCAGTTAGAGGAAGTACCTAGAGTAATTGTGAAATTCAATAGTGGGAAATTCCTAAATAATGGGGGCCAATTTCCTTTAGGAATAGTGCATGGAAATAGGAGCTTGGAGGGCTTGAAAATTGGCTAAGTGTTGGCCGAATTTATTTAGTCAGGCATAGGGATGGACTATACACTTGCAGGGTGTGCTCAAGCTTGATAAAGTATATGTATTTCAGCTCTATTCTCTAATTAGTGCAATATAGATAGTAAGGGTTTTGAGCAGTTTCTTTCCCCTAGATAAATATTTTTGCATGTGTGATGTTTCTATTATGGATTTTATATTTCATTTAATTCCCTAAATTTAAATTGTCGACCGATATCTGTAAAACCTAAGTTTCAATGCACTCTGGTTCAGATCCAAACTTATCTTATGTAGATTTAGTGTGAAATTAAGTACATAATACTCACACTCTATTTCTAACAACCACACCATGAATTGTTGGAGTGATGAAACCTATTTCATTATGTAATTTGAATCAATAATAACAAAATCTATTTAACATTCATAACTCAAATCATTCTTAATTATATTAATCTCACTCAAACACTCATCTAGACATAAGATTGGAAACTATCACAAGCTATGTTATCAAATCAATTGAACAACTACTTCATTCAAAAATCATTATGCAAAACTAATCCCTAGGGTGCCACAATTAAAAAGTAAAATCAACAATAACTTACAAAATAACTCAGATTATTTCCTATGTAATATGCCACTCAAAGCATGCTAAGCATCGGGACACATAACTTATGTCTTCCTAACTTGAAATCAACCTAAGAAATTAAATAACACACAAATTTGATTTATCTAATAGTGACCAAAAATAAATCTAAATTAAGGCTTACTATGAAATCAATCTATCTATTCATAATATCATTATACTATGATTCAATTAATCATCACACAGTAAATTGAATAACTAACACACTATATATAACATGAAATTCACCAAGCATTAACACATGCTCTACACCAAAGAATGACACATTATTCCTAATAAATTTTTAGCATTCAACTGAGCACAAGCTTTAGGAGTTTCTTACACTAGTATATAGATCTACATGTGACTAAAACACTTCCATTGAGAACAAAGGATTCAAGATTAAAATATAATAATTTATTTCTCATAAATTTGTTCTAAACTGAAACTTCCTTCTTCAATGTTCATGAGATCAAGCAAAGCATCAAAAACCCATTTCATGCATAATTTATTTTTATCTAACACATCATAAGATATTCATTACATGTGCACCTAGCACTTTGATCTTCCCCTCCTTATATAGTTTTATCCTTTCTCAATACCTCAGACCAAAACAACACTTAGAGCCTGTGGTATTCTTGGACAGGATCAAATAACTATTACTCCACTCAATATTGAGGGCTAATACTATGGTATTGACCCTTGCTATTCTTTATCCTTGAATTTCCTTGATTTTCCAATGCATACATGCTTTTATTCTTGTGAAAGTGTGCATACGTATATGCTCTTTTTGTACGGTGAACCTGCATATACAACTTAACATACCCGAAAATGTCCCTTTTCCTCAACTTATTGATTCTAGCCTATGGTCTCTTTATTGGCATTATGAGATAAGTGTTGTCCTTGATGGAAAACCGCACAGATGACAAATCATAGTGCAGAAGGTCAGCAGCAAGGGGCTAATGATCAGTCTACAAGAATGAAGAAAGCTGAGTATACACGCAGGTTCACTATATACCAAGTCGCGTACAGAGGCAAGTTATACGCAGGTTCACTATATACCAAGTCTTGTATACATGCAGGTTCGCTATATACCAAGTAGGGTATACACGCAGGTTATACTCACAAGTTCTCTATATACAAAAATACGTATACACGTGGGTTTGTTGATCACAAGTCGCGTATGCGTATGCACGCACTTCCATGCACGGAAAAGCGCGTACATGTGGGAAAACTTACTTTTGGTCCGTGGCAGTTAATCCTTGGAATTTGAACCTATGGTTTTTGGACCATGGCATCTCGACAGACGTGTTGATCCCTAGTATTGAGTTGATGGTGTTGGTTTTCTATGGTTTTGGACCATGGTATTGAGCAAGGCCTAAGACTATAAAAGGAGAAGAAGATCATTAGGCAAGGGTATGGAGAAAGGCTTGAATATCTGATGAAGGATGAGATCTAGCATGCAGGTTATGGGTTTCTTGATCTAAGCTAAGGAGGGATCTCACAAGTTGATGGAGAACAAGATCTAAGGATAGATCGGGATCAAATGGTTTGAAATGAACTATCTCTATATGATTGATTATGTTTATTGTTCATATGGTCTATAAAGTTCTGATGCATTATCTAAAGATCAGCATGTAATGGATTATCTGACTTATAAATAATTTGGATATACGCTAGTTTCTTTAGACACAGTCGCGTATACACGCGGATATCCTTAACAGAAGTAGCGTATATGAATCTGAGTAAGAAAATGAAAAAGTTTTACTGATCTGATAGTACTGATTCACCCCCCCTCTCAGTATTATTTCCAACAATTGGTATCAGAGCAGGTCCTTTGGTAGAAGCTTGATCGCTTGAAGGAGATCCGTGGAATAATGGGAAAGAAGCTTAAGAAGAAAGCACCGAAAAGGAAGAAGAAATCTCAGAAGAACTATGAAAGTGGGAGAATTGATTGGGGATTAGGCATAAGAAGCTCTTCAGATTCAGAATCAGATGAAGATGAACTATCAGGTATGAATTTTCTATCCTCTGATGTTCCAGCTATCTTTCCAAATGGAAGAGATGAAAGTGATAGTGAAACAACTGAACTTGCTCTTATGGGTGAACAAGAGAGATATCAAATAGAGGTAGAATTTAAAAGGCTTTCAGACATAATCAAAGATCAACAAGATCTTTTGAACAAATGGGAATGTGAAACAACTAAACTTGCTCTTATGGGTGAACAAGAGAGATATCAAATAGAGGCAGCATTTAAAAGGCTTTCAGACACAATCAAAGATCAACAAGATCTACTAAACAAAAGGGAATACGACTTCAAAGAAGAAACTACCAAACTAAAATCCAACCTGAAGTTATTCACGGACAAATATCTAAAGTTGCTACATGACAAACCAGAGGAAGAAAGCAAGATAAGGAAGTCCTACAAGGACAAACTTCAAAAGATGCATGATGAATTAACATCTCTAAGAAAAGAAGTCAATGAAAATAACACAACAATCAAGAATCTCAGAGATAGATCCAGTGATTATGAAAGTCTTGAAGCTACAACCCTCTCACTAAA
>APFE030864033.1:32501-47362 GCA_000404065.3 Pinus taeda | reverse complement strand
AATTATAATATAAGTGAATTTGTATATTTTTCAACTTTAAACAAGAAAACTAAAATACTTATGATTTAAACTTTAAATATTTAAACATGCACATCATTGAACATTGAACATTCACAATGAAATTTCAAAATTTCTAGTGTTATATCAAGTGCAAATTGGAGTTTACATATTAGTAAGAATCATGATATATGTCCATTTTCATTCTACATTCAAAATTTGCCTTGAGGCATCTCCAAACAAAACTGGGAAATTTTAAAATACTAAAATAAAAATAGCTAATGGTGAACAATGGCTTCCTCAAGCCATGTCATCAACATCACTTAGATCTTCAATTAGCATGCTCTCCAAGTAGGAATCACTCTCATCTTGAGGCTCTTTCTCATCCATAGCAACTGGAGGTATCTTAATAAGGCCATCTGGTTGTATCTCCTCGCCCACAAACATAGCATCATTTGTGTATTGGCCCCATCTCTTGAAAGAACCCTCCTTGTAACCAAGATCTTTTTGAGATATGAGACAAAGTGTGCTATGAATGTACACTAAGTTCTCTGCGTTCTTTGAGCCCAACCTATTCCTCTTTACTGAATGGATAAAGGCATAAGTACTCAAATTCCTCTCGAAAGATGCAGAACTAGCTACTTGGAATATTAGGGAAAGCCCATTAAACTAATTAAAAATTTAAAAATAAAAACTAAAATGAACTCCAAAGAACCCGATTTTGGGGTTCCAAGTACCCATCATCAGGGTTCTTCGTACCTGTCAAGACAAAAGAACCCAATTTTTTTTAATGGAGAACCCCGTTCTTCATAGAAGAACCCGGTTCTTATGGGTTCTTCTCAGAAGCACCCGTACAAGAATCCGGTACTTGGGTTTGAGAACCCGGGACGGGTTCGAGAACCCCACCGTTGAGTTCGGGAACCCGTGCAACATAGCTATTAAAGATAAATTTCCTATTCCTGTCATTGATGAATTATTTGATGAATTACATGGAGCAATTTACTTCAGCAAGTTGGATCGTCGTTCAGGATATCATCAAATTAGAATGAAGACTGAGGACATTCCAAAAACAACATTTAGAACTCATGAGGGTCATTATGAATTTTTGGTCATGCCTTTTGGCCTTACCAATGAACCTTCTACATTTCAAGGTTTGATGAATTCCATTTTCAAACCCTTAGAAAATTTGTGTTAGTATTTTTTGATGATATACTAATCTACAGAAAGTCTTGGAAGGATCAAGTTCAACATGTTGAAAGGGTGCTCAAACTATTGGAGGAGAAACGATTATATGCAAAAAGCTCCAAATGTTTCTTTGGAGTACAAGAGGTGGAATATTTGGGTACTCAGTTAGCTCATAGCTCATCTTATCATCCTCATGGGCAAACTGAGATAGTGAACAAATGTTTGGAAGCATATCTTCATTGCTTTGTTTCTGATAGACAGACACAATAGGTCAAGTGGTTGCCTCTGACTGAATGGTGGTATAACACTTCCTTCCATACTGCAACAAAAATGACCCCATTTATGGCACTTTATCGATATCATCCATCGTCCATCACATCATCTTTAAAAGAAAATTATAAGGTTCAAGCAGTGGAAGATCACATCGAGCATCAACAACAAGTTCTCAAGCTCTTAAAGGATAACCTCACTTTGGCACAGAATAGAATGAAACAACAGGCAGATCAACATCGTAGCGAAATAAGTTTTGATGTAGGTGACTAGTTATTTCTACGACTACAACCATACAAACAAATTTCCCTCAAGCAAGCTAAGAAGGATAATAAGTTATCACCAACGTATTATGGTTAATACAAGGTCCTACAAAAGATTGGTACTATGATATACAAATTGGAGCTTTCTGCATCTTCCTGAGTGCACCCAATTTTCCATGTTTCACGCTTAAAGAAGATTATAGGTGAGAAGATCCCAGCTCAAACAATATTGCCAAAACTTGACGAAGAATGAAAAATCATATTGGAACTGGAAGCAGTCACAAAAACAAGAAATCGATAGCTACGAAATCGATCAATTTTAGAGTATCTCATCAAGTGGAAGAACTTACCCACTGAAGATTCCACATGGAAGGATGAGAATTTTATATAGAAGCATCCAGAACTACTCAAACGTTGAGGACAACACTTTTTGAAGGAGAGGGGCATGTTAGGTCCCTATACTACTAGTGTAGCCCCTTATTGTTATTAGTTCAACCCCCTTATTGTTTTATTGTGCCCATATAGTCCCCATGTTATTATTATTATGCCCCATAGAAGCCCACTATTGTTATTGTTGTGCCCCTACAATATTATTGTTATGTAGGCTCTGATTGTATTGGGACCCCTTAGACTCCTATATATAGAAAGGAGGTCTTGTCATTTACATCATCCAAGAATTGTTCATTTTTGTAATGTAAAGGAGGTTGCCCCCTCGAAGAGGTTGATTCTAAAGTCGTTGATCTATATTTTCTATTTTTTGTAAGCTGGTTTCATAACACGCAGATTTCTGCCCCGACAGAAATTGCACCCTTCAACCATTGTGCTGAGGCTTTGTGTCACTCCCTCTGCCTCTGCAAGCTCATGAATTGGAAATCGTATCTCTCTGTCGTCTCACTCAGAGAGATTTCCTCGGATTTGCTTCCCAGCAAGGAAAGCACAATCCCTTCAAGGGGATTCAAATTGCTGCCAAGTGCACCTTTCGGCCTCACTGCTCGACACTGGATCTGCTCTTCCTTGTTTCAAAATCAATGCTTTGATACCATGTGAAAATTCCTACACTGAAGGAACCCCTACTGCAACAAATATGAATCTACTTCACCTACTTGATTTTTTAAATTACATTCATCAAGTTATTCTTCTGAATACTGAAGGAAATTACTTCTCTAACCTACACTAATTAAATATTTGATCTCATGAAACAAAAAACATAGCAAAGAACATGCAAAAAATATGAATCTACTTCACTTACTTGATTTTTTAAATTACATTCATCAAGTTATTCTTCTGAATACTAAAGCAAATTACTTCTGCAGCCTACACTAATTAAATATTTGATCTCATGAAACAGAAAACGGAGCAAAGAACAAGATACATAGGACACATATATTTTTGGACACAATAGTCCTCGGAAAAAACCCAATGCAAGAAAACCGGTGTAGCAGTTCTGAGGGTTTATTACTATGCAGGAGAACTATCTGAATACAAATCTAGGATGCTCATCTAGAAATCCTTTACAGAGAAAATAATGGTGGAAAATTTGAGTGAGTTTTACCTCACTTCACCTAGCAAAATTTGGGCTGATCCGGCACAAGACTGTCTAAAGCCGAATATTTTTGCATTGGCCCTGCGTTAGTCCTGTGTCACCTCTTCTACCCTCTGCATCAGCTCTCTTGGATGTTCCAGCAGTTCCGACTATTCCGACAGTTCTAGTTGTTTTGGCAGTTTTAGATTATGTGTGACAGGCAGCTTTTCTGCTTTGCGCAGACTCTTCTGGCTCTGCATCAGGACTGCATGGGCCCAGACTAGCCCAGCGTCAATTCTCCCGGCTACTACACTGCCACTGCAAGCTCTCTCTGCCTGTCTGTATTGTATTTTGTGGAAAGTCATTCCCCCGGATTCTCTTTGCCCCTCAGATGCAAGATCTCCCCAATTGATTTCCCTCTTGAGAACTTCTCACCTCAGAAAATCGATTTCCTCAATCTTTGTGTGTGTTCCTAGATAAACCAAGCCTCCATTTTATACTTTTCTTATTGAGTCCTCAACGGCCGAGATTAAGTCTCTAATCAAAGGCTAAGATTAAAACATGATTCACCTTCTAGATCATTCTCACCCTTATTTTGATTAATACCCATTAATATTTTAATTTCCCTAAGTTTAGACTTAGGAAATCCATTAAAAATATTAATTATTTTAATAAAATACAATGGGGTGGAATTTCCACCAAACGGTTTCTGGGTTCTTTAGAACTCATGTGCCTTAGCTTCTCCACCAATTTTCAAGGCTAGATCACTTCTGATGCTACCAAAAACTAACACTTCAGAATTTGTTCCAAAATATGAACGAGAACCAGGTACCAGTATTGGAGGATAAGTTGAAGTCCACCAAGGTGATAAAGGGTGAAAACGTGACCTCGTATCTAACGATATTGTCTTAGGTCAAAGATGAACTTGTTGCCATTGGTGTGACTATCTTAGATGGAGATATGGTACGGATTGGCTTGAAAGGGTTCACCGAGGAATGGAAGCCCTTCATCAAAGGAATCATTGCTAAGGAGAAGCTTCCAGACTGGGATAGGCTGCGGGATGACTTCATTCAGGAAGAGTTACGAGACAAGGATCTTCATCCAAAGAAAAAGTCCTTTGATGATGACTTGGCACTTGTAGCGTGAATCAAGGGTAAGCAAAAGGACTTGAGTAAAGTCAAGTGTTTCAACTATTGTGAGATGGGTCATTATTCATCGAGATGTCTGATGAAGAAGGAGGAAGATGATGAGAAGAGGAAAGGAAAGCAGGTCATTGCCACTTCAATTGAGATAGATGATCTCTCGAGGAGATTGGAAGAGGAGGAATTTGCTATGATTTCTCATTTCTCGTAGGGTACTATCAATGAGGATGGATGGTACGTGGACAGTGGTGTGACGAAGCATATGATAGGGCCACAACAGGTTTTTGAGAATCTAGTTAAATGGGACTCGAAGTTGCACATGGTGTTGGGTGACAGGAGTCAGTTGGAGATCCGAGGATCGTGAATTGTGCCATTTAGGACGGAGACAGGATGTGTGATGTGGGTCCAAGATGTGATGTTTGTACCAGGATTCAGATATAATGTGATTTCTGTCTCGATGATCGAGAGGAAGGGGTTGGAGGTCTTGTTCCAGGATGGGAAGGCAAGACTCAGGACTAGAGGCTCTAAGTCCGATTAGATTGTACTCAAAGTTAGAGAGCATGGTCTCTATAGGTTGACGAGCAAGCTTGTGGATCATGGAAAGAAGCAGGTGAAGCAGGTGCAGGTTCCAGAGAAGCAGGAGTAGGTGTAGGTGCAGGTGCAGGCTTTAGAGGAGCAGGTACAGATTCCCGAGAAGAAGGTACACCTTCCCGAGAAGGTCCAAGTTCCAAAGATGAAGAGGGAGTCTAGTTCGAGAGGGAGCTTGTAGATTCAAAGGGAGACTCTGCAACCCAAGAAGAGCACGTGGTCAATAGGAAGCAAGGGTGCTCCTACGACTTCCATGAAGGAATCATGGAGAGAGTGGAAGATGCTACAGGATAAGAAGAAGAAGCAGGGTGCTTCCAGCAGTGACATCGACACTTCAGAGAAGGGGGTAGTTCACCGTATAGGGATTGCTGCGATTGTGAGCGCCAGGAGTTGGGCAAGTGTTGCGGGCAGTGATGATGATGACGAAGTAATTCCTAGTCTTGGAAGTTCCACCCTCGCTAAGAAGGAATGTTGAATTGTGTAGCTTGGGAGGTACTCCAAGCCCTAGGGTCCAGGGTTTCGAGGGAAAAGCACCACAAGGGTCACTTGTGGGCTTGGAACCCAAGGATGGGGTTTTGCACCCAATTGTGTTTGGGGCAATTCCAGTAGCACATTTCTACATGCGATGGCATCAGACGATAGAAAGCAGAAAGGAGAATCCAACATTTCAAGAATTATCGAATTCTGAGTTGTAGGAGTGGAGAAATGAATTTTTGAAGTTGACAAATAATTATTGGTTTTCAAGTCATGTAGGCTTGAAGTAAAATTTCTCCAATAGATGCGTCTCTTCACTAATTCATGAAGCCCCTCATTTGGATATAAATAGAGGGCGATTTGATGTGTTTTAGAGCATCCATTTGTGCAACATCTTCTCTATGGAAGAGATTTGGTGGAGGAAGAAAAAGTCAAGCCCTAGCCGCAGCAAGAGAAGGACACCACAGGGAGACCGAGGATTGTTTTTGGGCTAGAATAGGGGTCTGAGTTTGCTATGATGAGAGCCAAGGAGGCTGGCTATTAGGCTGAGTTCCTAAGGGGACAAAACACTGATGTTTGCGGATTGTTTGGGCACTAGTTTGGAGGCCAATGCTACAGGGGTGTTGTTGTGCTAGGCTGCATGCCATAGCACATAGCTAGGGATGCATAGGAGGTGTTTAAAGGTAGATACCCATCTTGGATCATGCATTGACTAGATTGGATCAGTTTGACTTGCAGCGTGTGGGAGCCAATTTGGAGGCTTGTTTGAGTGATCATAAGCCTTCACTGGTGCAGATTCCGTAATGATTGGATTGGGTGCCATTGATCTAATGGGAGGGGAGCGTGTTGGCTACCCAAAGTAGCCCTAGAGCAGCATACAAGGACGTTGTTTGGTGCATGATTGTGTGAAGTTTGTTCTTTGATGGATGAAAGAGGCTACGAGAAGGTAGATTGGAGCTTAGGAATTGGCCAACCTAGAGAGCAGATTTATGAGCTTGTGCACACGCAACAAAAGTGACATGCCACAATGTTAGGTGGCATCCCTCCTCGAGTCTCGATGTGTAGTGGCCTTGATGGGCTAAGGCACTACTAGTGAGAAGTACGGAAGCGAAGTACCAACAGGACAAGATACGACATAGAAGTTGCAACGAAGATTGTCATTGTATCTTGTATACCATTGATTGTTGTATTATTTAGATTTGGTTTAATATAACGAAGATTGGGGTTGTACATTATTGTGCAACTTGTTAAAAATTGTGTATATTTGTGCATGTGTGATTTACTGCTTTATATTTCTGTTGTGCAAAGTAGTTTATGGTTGATATTCTTGGTTTGGTAGCGTCAGTGATTTTAAGACTTTAGCCTAGACCCATGGTCGTGGAAATTCAACATGGTATCAGAGCATGTTTGAGCTACTTTGGAAGTAATTAAATCAAAGTTGTGTGCAGTGAAGTATAGCGTAAGAGGGAGTTGGGCACATTATAAGTGAAAGGCTCACTACAATGTCGAAGTTGCAGGAAGGTCTTCCATATGAGGACAGGTTGGAAGGGTTGTCCAACTATACTCCTTGGAAGGAAATGATCAATTTGGTCTTGCAAGTCAACAGGATTTGGGATATTACCAAGAAAGAGATTGAGAAGGCAACTGACCCTAAGGAGCTGGAAATATGGTATGATTTGGATGCGAGGGAGAGATTGATCATCCTAGATGGTATGAAGGATGCCCTAATACCTCATTTGTCTAGGAAGAACAATACACATGAGATGTGGATGGCTCTTTAGAATTTTTTCCAGAATAAGCACGAGAACTGGGTACTGGTATTGGAGGATAAGTTGAAGTCCACCAAGATGATAAAGGGTGAAAGTGTGACCTTGTATCGAAAGAGATTGTCTCAGGTCAAAGATGAGCTTATTTCCATCAATGTGACTATCTCAGATGGAGATATGGTAAGGATTGGCTTGAAAGGGTTCACCGAGGAATGGGGAACCGTTTTCAGGGAGAAGCTGCTAGACTAGGATAGGCTATGGCATGGATTGATTCAGGAAGAGTTGCGAGACAAGGATCTTCATCAAAAGGAGAAGTCTTTTGATGATGACATGGCACTTGCAACGTCAATGAAGGGTAAGAAAAAGAAGTACTTGAGTAAAGTCAAGTGTTTCAACTGTGGCGAGACGGGTCATTATTCGTCAGGATGTCCGAAGAAGAAGGGAGATGATGAGAAGAGGAAAGGAAAGTAGGCCGCTGATGTTGCCACTTCAGCTGAGATAGATGATCTTTCCAGGAGATTGGAAGAGGAGACTTTTCTATGATTTCTCATTTTTGGCAGGGTATTGTCAATGAGGATGGATGGTATGTGGACAGTGGTGCGACAAGCATATGACAGGGTCACAGGAGGCTTTTGTGACTCTAGATGAATGGGACTCGAAGTTGCAGATGGTGTTGGGTGACAAGAGTCAGTTGGAGATCCGAGGAATGAGAGTTGTGCCATTCAGGATGGAGACAAGACATGTGATATGGGTTCGGGATATACTGTTTTTACCAGGACTCAGATATAGTGTGATTTCCGTCTCGATGATCGAGACTCGAGAGGAAGGGGTTTGAGGTTTTGTTCCAGGATGGGAAGGCAAGAGTCAGTCCTAGAGGCTCAAGTTCGATGGAATTGTACTCAAAGTTAGAGAGCATGGTCTCTATAGCTTGACGGGCAAGCCTGTGGATCATGGAAAGAAGCAGGTGGAGCAGGTACAGGTTCCGGAGAATCAGGAGAAGGTGCAGGTGTAGGTGCAGGCTTCAAAGGAGCAAGTACAGGTTCCCGAGAAGAAGGTGCACCTTCCTGAGAAGGTCGAGGTTCAAAAGACTCAGAGGGAGTCTAGTTCAAGAAGGAGCTTGCAGATTCAGAGGGAGACTCTATAGCCCAAGAAGAGCGTGTGGTCAGTAGGAAGCAAGGGTGCTCCTAGAACTGCCAATAAGGAATCATTGAGAGATTGAAAGACGTTACAGGATAAGAAGAAGAAGGAGGGTCCTTCCAGTAGTGACAAAGACACTTCCGAGAAGGGCATAGTTCACCGTACAAGGTATGCTTCGAATGTGAGTGCCAAGAGTTGGACAAGTGATGCAAGCAGTGATGATGATGACGAAGTATTTCCTAGTCTTGGAAGTACCACCCTTGATAAGAGGGAGAGTTGATTTGTGTAGCTTGGGAGGTACTCCAAGCCCTAATGTTCAAGGGTTGGAGGGAAAAGCGCCACAAGGGTCACTTGTGGGCTTGGAACCCAAGGATGGGGTTTCGCACCGACTCGTGTTTGGGGAAATTCTAGCAGCACATTTCTACATGTGATGGCAAGAGACGATAGAGGGCAGAAAGGAGAATCCAAAGCTTCAAGAATCGTCGAATTCCAAATTGTAGAAGTGGAGAAATGAATTTTTGAAGTTGACAAATAATTATTGGTTTTCAAGTCATGTAGGCTTGATGTAAAATTTGTCCAATAGATGTGTCTCTTCACTAATTCGTGGAGCCCCTCATTTGGATATAAATAGAGGGTAATTTGATGTGTTTTAGATCAGCCATTTGTGCAACATATTCTCTAGAAAAGAGATTCGTTGGAGGAAGAAACATTCAAGTCCTAGCCACGACAAGAGAAGGGCACCACAGGGAGGCCAAGGATTATCTTTGGGCTGGAAAAAGGGTCCGAGTTTGCTGTAATGAGAGCCGAGGAGGCTGGCTGTTAAGCCGAGTTCCTAAGGGGAAAAACGTTGTTGTTTGCTGATTGTTTGGGCACTGGTTTGGAGGCCGGTGCTACAGGGGTTTCGTTGTGCTAGGATGCATGCCATAGCTCACAAATAGGGCTGTGTAGTAGGTGTTTAAGGGTAGATACCCATCCTGGATTGCAGCGTAGCTAAGGAGGAGGTCATCAAGGTGGTGTCGCAGCCCTTAAAGGGCCTGTTTGTTGACTGTGTGGTGGATTTAGGGTTGGAGCAAGTGCCTTAACCAGGACTGTCACAAATAGCAAAGTGCAAACATATGTGCAACAGTATTTTGGAGGAACATTGGGTCATGCATTGACCAGATTGGATCAGTTTGACTTCCATCTTGTGGGAGCCAATTTGGAGGCTTGTTTGAGTGACCATAAGCCTTCATCGCTATAGATTCTGCAGTGATTGGATTCGGTGTCATTGATTTGATTGGAGGGCAGTGTGTTGGCTGCCCAGGTCCCAAAGTAGCCCTAGAGCAGCATACAAGGACATTTTTTGGTGCATGATTGGGTGAAGTTTGCAG
Organism: Pinus taeda; assembly: GCA_000404065.3. Taxonomy (NCBI): domain Eukaryota; kingdom Viridiplantae; phylum Streptophyta; class Pinopsida; order Pinales; family Pinaceae; genus Pinus; species Pinus taeda. The sequence goes on along the minus strand of APFE030864033.1, from coordinate 37,648 downwards.
TCTTATGAGTAGCTCTTTGATGGACAAAAGAGGCTACTAGAAGGTAGAATGGAGCTCCGGAATTGGCCAACCTATAGAGCAAATTTATGAGCCCGTGTACATGCAGTGTGTTAGGTGGCAACTCTCCTGGAATCTCGATGTGTAGTGGCCTTGATGGACTAAGGCACCACTAGTGAGCAGTACAAAAGTGAAGGATCGATAGGACAAGATACGACATAGAAGTTACACTGAAGATTGTCATATTATCTTGTATACCATAGATTGTTGTATAATTCAGATTTGGTTTATTATAATGAAGATTGGGGTTGTATATTATTTTACAATTTGTTAAAAACTGTGTATATTTGTGCATGTGTGATTTACTGCTTTATATTTCCATTGTGCAAAGTAGTTTATGGTTAAGATTCTTGGTTTTGTAGCGTCAATGATTTTAAGACTCTAACCTAGACCCAAGGTCGTGGAAATTCAACAGACTAGGGGATCCCTAGACTTAGAATACTTAAAAAGAAATGGATTCTATGTAATCCTTGTGGAATTTGAGTTGTAGAGTTGTGGGACCACAAAGAACCTAAGTAGACCCAGACTAGGTCAAGGATATGGAGTTGATCAACCAAGGAGGGACTTGACCTAATTAGAGGAAAGAATAGGATCAAAGGACAAACTTTCTTTTGAGATTTGAATGCAATGATCGAAGTGAGGACACTAGCTCATGTCAACCTAGGGTAAGAGTTGGTATTATGGCTAGGGCTTGCTATATCTCAGAATTCCACCGTTAGATTTTCTTGAAATTTGGAGGACATTTAGAGCAAATCACATCCCAGTAGTGGACCAAAAATCGATGGGTTTGAATGGCTACAATGAAATTCGTTGGATGCCCTAGTTGACCCTCTAGGGTTAGGCCTAGAATTTGGAAAAATGAAGAAAATAGAGGTAAATATGACCACCAAAGGGATATGAGGATCAATTCCTTACTGCTTGGGCTTAATGGAGTCAAGATACACATAGATTGAGAATTTTTGTGAGCTAGGGAGCCCTAATTGATCTTCGCTAGACTCTCCAAGGGCAACAACTAGGTCAATAAGGATTTCTACTTCAAATTTGTGAAGGAGACAAGTTTCAAGGTATTCAACCTAAGAGGTGCCTCTAGGAACATTCAACCAATCCCTCAAAGCTCAATGCATGCATTTAATCACTTATTCAAGGTTCCAGAATAATTTCGCAGTACATTAACCCATACAAGAATAATGACAACAAGGTACATGCATTTGACAAGTAAGATAAGAAGAATAGCATCAAAATTTCGACTTACATGAGAGAGAGAGAGTATATCAATTAATCACTTTCACATTAGAAATAAGCTCCAAAGACAATAGCGAAAATCCAAACATCACAGTGCATAAAGAAACTCCAAAAAGTTTACCCCAACAAAAGGTGCGAAAATCTCTCAAGAGATAATAATCCATTCCAAGTGATGATGAGAGGAATGAATGAGCCTCTCATCTATTTATAAAATCCAATAGGGCATTCGAATGGCCTAATTTGCTAATTTAGCCCCAAATAATAAAATAGTACATAATAATGACATGACTTGGTGACAATCCCACCAAGATAGCTTAATAAAACAAAGAATAGCCTCTCAAGAGGGAAACATAATGAAAGGGATGAGTCGTGGGGCCATTGAGGAGGCCTAATTGAGTCCAAATGTGCCAAGTTGAGTGAAGAGGCTCCAAACATAGTGGCCCTTGTTTTCCAAACAAGTCACATGTGATGCTCCCAACTGGGTGTGGGGGCACAATGATGTCCTCATGGGTCTCCAAGTGGATTGATAATGTTTGTAAACCACCTGTAAGGGTTATGATGATGATATAAGCCCTTCCTCCGTATCCTGCAGTGAGACACATCTTCATTTGGACCTTGGAACATCTGCCAAGTGTATGGTGCCAGTGTGGAGTCAGCTGGGCATGGTGAACTAGGTGCATCATCCTCATCCAAAAGGTGGAATGGGAGCAATGACTAAATGGTGTTGGGGATTGATAAAGTGTTGTCGGCTATGGTGGAGACCTAAGTTGCATGAAAAGCCGAAACGTCTAGAAGTTTTCGAAACGATGACGACCCGAAATGCGACCCTCCAAAACTGGAAACGGGACCAAAACAACATATATATATTAAATAAATTATAACACATTATTTTGCAAGAAAAGAAAGAATAAGACATATAAATGACATTTTAGAAGGAAATCCAAATTTATATTAACTCCAACAGATGATTACATGATGCAAATATCCAAAATTAGCCTTTATGGATGAGGCTTTACATCCAATACTCCAAAATAAGTCTTTATATGTGAGGCTATATGTGCTAAAATTGAAATAAAACATGAATTATAGACAAACATGGCTAAATTAACATATCATTACTAATACAACTCCTCATCCTCATCAGTAAAGAGAGAACAAGATACTTGTTCAGCAGAAGAGGACACTCTACTAGTGCTTCTAGATGCACTTGCATCACCATTGGCACAAATATCAAGAATAGAAAGAGAGATCTCTAAATCTGGACATTCTGCATCCACATCCCATTCTTTATGAGATCCACTTGTATATTCTTCACCCCTACGAGACACAAGGCATTGGTTTGAATGCACATATAGAAGGTCCTCTGCCTTCTGTGATCTCAACCTGTTGCACTTCACACTATGAATGAAACTGTAGGTGATCCAATTTCGTTCTGCTGATGAAGAGCTTGCCACTTGTGATAGAATACGAGTGGCAAGATTTTGCAAATGAACACCACTTTTCCCACGACAAGTCCACCACTTAACTAGGTCCATGGTCCTCCTCCCATCCAAAGTTGATATGTCTACAAAATCCTCTAATCCAGCAACAAAACAGGTAAATTCTTGTCTTACATTAGTTTGTTAAAATGCTGGAAATATCCTTTGAAAGGATTTATTCACTGCATTGGCCACCTCCTTGTCATTATGTCGAGCCTTCCTCTTCCCATTGTTGAGCCTTCCTCTTCCCATTGTTGAGCCTTCCTCTTCCCATTGCTTTCAGCAATGAATTCTTCATCATAAAATTTTGGATTCAGAGCATGTGTCAAAGTGTGCAATGGAGTGTTGAAGCCATTCCACCAGGTAACAATAATGGACCTCACTTGTTCAACAAAATCAAAATCCACAAAAAGAAGAGTGGGATCCTCCTGTGTAATAATTTCCACAGTTTTTTCAAACATGGTTTCTCTGTGTCTGCAACTCGAAGAAGATCAAATGTAGGTGGTGCGAAGTTGAGCAAGAAATCAATATTTCTCAACCAATATTCATCAACCAACACCCTCCTCACCATACTTCCCTTCTCTGAATCTACCTATATCCACTCAACCCAAGTTGGACCCACCATCATACTCATTAATGCATTTTTAACATCAACAAGGTGTCACAACATGATGAAGTTTGAGGCATACCGTGTCTCTATAACTTTCAACAGCTCCAATTTGGAGTGTTCTCGATATATTGCTTGAGATTGGTGGTGGTTGGTGATGAATTTTATAATCTCCCTAGCCTGCCCTGTGACCTCTTTAATCTATTATGTTTTTGCCTCAATCTCTTCTAAAATCAGATTCAAATTGTGGACAATGCAAGGAGTCCAAAATATGTGATTGTATCTACTCTCAACAATCAAGCTTGCAACTTTGCAAACAGGTGCATTATCTTTATAACTTGCACCACATTTTCTGACCCTACTTATTCAATAGCATAAATTAAAATATCAACAATGAACTTACTATCCTTTATCTCACCTGAAGAATCTTCTACTTTGATGAACATGGCTCCTTTTAGTGATGATGTAATGACATTAATCAAAGGCTTGCGTCTTTTATCAATCTAGCTATTTCAGATAACAAAAACCCCTGTACTACCCCATGAGCTGCGAATTGGTTTGAGAACATCATCAAGAAGTTGCCTCTCTTTCTTTAGCGAAACTGTTTTGACTTTTTCATAGTTTCGGCCCTTATAACCTTGAGGAGCTTTGTTAATCGCTCTCACCAAATCTAGCCAATATGGGGATTGAACCACATTAAAGGGGATGCCACAAGAAAATATGGCCCTTGCCACTATTGAGTCAGCATCTTATCTCCCTTGACTATCAAGCATTTTCACCAATCTGTTGTCTTGAATGGGAGTTGATGGCTTTGATAACTCTGATTCTACTTCTAGTGCCCTCCTCTTTCTTTCTTCCTGAACAATCCTTCGCTCAACACTATCAGACATGCGAGGATTGTTAGTGCCCATGCCAATTTTTCTTATTTGAGCATCATCGCTCTCTTTGTTGAATCTAGCCCACACCTATGCTTTTTTGGTATGTGCACACACATCAATACCCTTTATCTCTTCATGCAAAATGTGAGTCTTCACTCTTGTGTAAGAGCCCTTGAAGGTCTTTCCATTTTTGCACAAATTGCACTTCCATTCACATAATACAATAATTCAAAATGAAAAAATCACCCAATTTAGGGGCACTTGAAACACTACTTTGAGAAGCCATGAATGATGCAAAATTAGGAAATGAAAACTCACCCAAATAGTTGATCCCTAAACTCTTCCTCTTGATTCCCATGCTCCAAAACACAAATAAACTCCTTACTACTGCTATAGGAATCTCTTCTTGCAAAACAATGTGTGAGAAATGAGTGAATCAAGTGTGCCTTTTTAAAGAAAAGAAAAGGCTCATAGGGTTTCTAGAGAGTTCTATTCTTTTCATCTTCTAGAGAAATCCATTTGTAATTTTTTTTTATTAAATTTAGCTAACAACCACATAAAAATAGTTTATTAGTGTGTTTTGGTGTTAGATGGAGCCCACGCCTTCTTTCCACAAGTTGAGATGGCCGAAAAAGGCTTAAAGAATGTTTAATTTGTTTTTGGCTGTCGAAACTCAGACTATTGTGTCGAAACTCCACCGAAACGTTGCCAGCCGTACCATCCGATCTTTCGAAATCGTGAAAAGTTGTATGGTACGACCGACAAAGTTTCAGCGGCGTTTCAAACCCATTTTAGCATTTCGAGTTGTCCCGAGCAGTGGTACACCACTAAAAGTGGCGTTTCCTACAATATAGGTGGAGACCCATGGCTCTCTACACTCACCCT